>CAUYON010033518.1:0-60905 GCA_963573935.1 Arctocebus calabarensis | reverse complement strand
TTTATTGAATCATAGCTGTGTACATTAGTTCAACCATGGGGTACAGTGTGGGGGCTTCACATGCAATCTGAGATATTTTTATCAACCTGATTGACATACCATTCATGATATTTTCTCGTATACTATATGAAAACATTTGGTTTATTATTTTTATCTTCATTATTCTAGCATTTTGTTTCCAATCCTGTTGGAATTGTTAAATCCACAATCACATTATTTATTGTAAGGACTTAAGACATCAAATGAGTTAATGTTTATAAAACTGCTTTACAATTTATAAGGCACTATAAAAGTAAGATTATAAAATTAGCTTACAGGAAAGGGTGTTTTGTATATTACTATGAGTTTATTTAAATTATTTCTTGAATCGAATTCATTTTATTACTGATGTCATGCGAAAATTAAATGGACTCAGGATAATGATGCTTAAAATATAATCCTTGAAACTTTAAGTGTGTTCTTATACTTGCTTGGAGGAATCTATAGAATTATTGATAGGGCAAAGTTTGAGTGTCATGACAGCAATTCACTAACATTTAAAGATTATACAACACTTTCTCTGTGTGACCCCTATTCTAAGCTCTTTACATATATTGATCTACTTATTTCTTTCAACAATCCTAAAAGGTAAGCTATATTATCACGCCCAGTTTACAGATGGGAGCATTGGGGAGTGTATTGGTTATGTGCTCTGACTCATTCCGTTAGTAAGTGCTAGATTATACATCTGGATTGGTACAAGAGCAGTCCCATTCCTAAGTCTGTGCTAATAACCACTATGCTATAGTCATCTGTTACTGCCCTGTATGCTACAGCAGCCTTGCTCAGCATAGAAGTAGACTTCAGAGCCCTGGGCCACCTGTATAGAGTAGATCAAGAACATTTCCATGAAGCAAAGTTCCCAGGGTTGTCAAGCATCATCTTTGATTGCCCCCCAGAAGCTTAGGATTAAACCATATGCAGTAATTTCAAAATTAAACAACTCATAAAGATGCTTCTATCTACCTTCACTTACTTAATAGACCAGGAAATTAAAGTTTAGAGAGATGGAGTGATCCACGGTCACATTATTTATTGTGAACTTTTTTCCATGAGATAATAATTAAGTGACCAAGGTTAATCCAAGGTTGTTCACTATTGAGTATTTATTAAGCACTTGCTCTATGTGATAGGGAATTTTTTAGATGCTATAAATGCATACATATTATATATACTTAAAATTGTTATGTAGCAAGCAATGTGAAAAGTAATATAATATTAATCATGATACTATATTTCTAATAGGGAGAATTTACTGCAACAGACCATAATTTTCAGAGTGACTGTGGATGTGTACAGTATATCTGTGGTAACTATATCTTTTATAACTTTTAAATTATAAATGAATAGCATTGGTATCTGTTTTAAACTGTGAACGAATTAAAATTTTCAAATTATTTAGAATATGTATTATACATTTGCCAATACTTGAGTATAAAACTGTACTATTATTTTTCAGTTTCTTCTTTTGCAATATCTCTAAATTTTCTGAGAAATTTGATAAAATGACAGAAAAAGGAAAATATTTTTCAGAGCCTTCACAGATTTTTTTTTTTAGAGACAGAGTCTTGATTTGTCACCCTCAGTAGAGTGCTGTGGCGTCACAGCTCACAGCAGCCTCCAACTCCTGGGCTTAGACGATTCTCTTGCCTCAGCCTTTCGAGTAGCTGGCACTACAGGCACCTGCTACAATATCCAGCTGCCTTCACAGAATTTTAAAGATGATACTAGGGCTTTTTTAAATATGACTATATTTAATTTTTAAAAAATAAACATCTAAAATTATAAAGTTTTGGCCCATTTTTTATTGTTGATGTTAACATTATAAGGCATAAAGTTGATTTTTCTATTAAATAGCAGATTTTTATATTTAAGTATTAATAGGCTAATAAAAAACATTTTGATCAATGGCTTGAAAGCTTTATATTTCTCTATGAGAGAAGGCTTAAGTTCAGTGTTGGCAAGGCATGAGGAGCTTCTGAATTGAGTTATTCTTCACTGTCCCAGCCTATCCTATTCTTTTAAAGATATGGTAGCACATTATTAAATCAGCTGCCTCTCCCATGAAATACGACATATGTGAGCATTTGTTTTGCAACACTAGATCTCCCAAGTAATAATTAGAAAAACATGAAATGTCATTCAATTCCACCATAACTCTCTTCCACTGTTGGATTAGACTTTGCCCCCATCCACATCCATCTCCAGCGGTGGTCACGTCATGCGTCATAGAGAGGGAGCATGAAGTAGCGTGCCTAACCTAGCGCTCATACTCTGGAATCTGCTATAAAAGATAGCTTTTGGAGGAAGTTCAAAGTGGAAATAGAGTTGGTTTTACTCATCGATCTCTTCATGTGTGCTAAGGAATAAATATTCTACATTAATTACTAAGAAAAGTATTGGATTATTAAAACATATAAAGATGAAGATCTTTGTTGGCTTTGAAAAACTGGCATATCACAATGAAATGATAGTTCTAATGACTAATAAAATATAAGTTCCAACAATAGATTAATAAAAACCCAGTAGAATACTTTCTTATTGACTGTTCTTTCTGTTCTTAGAAAAGGATGACGTGTGTGTGTTTCAAGAAGTATCAGTCCTGAATCTTGGACAGTCTATGATAAAGTACTTGGAAGGAGACTTTTGTTATACCGTAGAGTGTCTAGAAGAAAAAGATAACCATACAGGCTTTCACACTCTGAATTTTACGATGGTGAATTGTTCAAAAGAATGTGATGTTGTAAGTATACACATCCTTATAAAAGTTTATAAGACCTTATAAAGAGAATTGATAATGAGCTTAAAAATGGCAGCTGCAGGATTTGAATTAGCAAACATTTCATGAGTTAAAAATGCATACTTGACTAGTTCTTTTGTAGTCAGTTATTTTGTAATATATCTATATAATGTAGATTTTTACTTTTCTGTATATGAGCTTGAGCTTCACGAGTCTTATTACCTACCACTCGCCAGCTTGTTTGACCTGAAGTTGTGACCCTTGCTTGGAATCTTGGCTGTTAGATATAAAGGTTAACATCTATTGCACTTTTAATATAGCTGTGTAAAGTCACTTAATACTTGAAGCTATCTCATATTCAAGTAGCATTAGAAATGCTTACAGATGTTTGGGGGAAGCTTATATCTGTGTTGGGAAAAAATAATTCCCTGGAACTAATTTATTAGAAATATAGATATTGTGTGGCTAATTCAATGCATTATTATATGTAGCACCAGGTATACATTTCATCCCCAAGTGACTATGATTGTTGTGGTACTTGCAAAAATGCATCCTGCAAATTTCATATGGAAAATGGAACATCAGTTATATATGAGGTATGAATTGTTATTTTGGAATAATATTGGGGTACCTAAGATTAGGTTCCTTGCTTGTACCTTTCACCCCAGGGTATGCCATATACACCTACCTTGTACCTGCTGGGTGGAAACTTTCGTAACCCCCTAAAAACATGGACAGTTCATGGATTTGCATGCCATTCCTGTGCAGGGGCCCTGCTCATCTTCTCTGCATCGTTCCAATTTAGTATATGTGCTGCTCAAGTGAGCACATGTATGAAATCTTTATTTCCTAAAATTTGTTCCTTGGAGGGTGCTTTCTGAAGAAGACATTCTTGTGCCAATTAAGTTTGGAAAATGTCTTCCTCCCAACACACATAACTCTACAAAGAAAATACACATCAATATGCAATACACTTATCACACACAAGCTATAGTTACATTTGTTACATTTTCAAGTATCTGAAAATTTCTCTTGTAAAGGAACAGGTTTAATTTATTTCTCAAACTTATTTTATGATAGATCTGGAGTTTTGTTTTCCAGATGTAAGACACTGGTTTGGGGGAATTCTAATTCTAATCACTACAAAGAAAAGAACAATTAATACTGTGCAATAGCTAATTAATTAATTATTTATTTATTTTTGCAGTTTTTGGCCAGGGTTGGTTTTGAACCTGCCACTTCCGGCATATGAGGCCTGTGTCTTAGTCCTTTGAGCCACAGGCTAATTTTTAATTTTAGATAAATTAGATATTCCTATGTTTCCTGAATTTTACCTTCTTTTATACTTGATCTTATAAATCTTTTCCAATTGAGGTTCATAGAAGACTTGATGCAATTCATAGATTAAGATAGAATGTAAGGAAATGAAAGTAGTCAGGTTTATTAAGATTTTTTACTTGTCCACAAAGACTCTTTAAGCCAAAGTTTGACTATTATTTTTAAACATGGGTTATAAAATAAAAACATAAATTAACAATTTAGCCTAATAATTACATGATTATTTCAGCCAATTATTTTTAAATAGGGATTCTGAAATCAGGAATGAAACAGTAGTTACAGTTAAACATTTGTTAAATAATTGAATAGGCTTTAACATAACCATAATGTATACAAAATTAGAACCTTAAGGCAATAAACACTATCACTTAAATATTTTAAAGAATTTTGGGTGACAAGGGAGTAGGAAGAAGAATAAACAAATCTCAGGAAAGGAGATGTATGAATAATAAGATTTGTTGTTTTATAATTAGTGAGGAAATATTAGAGTAAGACCTTTGACCCTTGGCCAAATTAGATTTTTAATTTTACAGTAGAAACAGTTACCTAGGTGCTTCTTTCCCCTCTTTCACTTCACATTTACAGCTCAGTTCTAGTATAAAGCCTGACAGATGCAATCACACATAATACATATGTATGTATTTTTAATAATTTTAGATAAACTTTGGGACATTTTAAGATGAAACATTTTGTGTCACAAGAAGCTCTCTGCATCTTAATTTGATTTTGATATTTATTCAGGAGGAGAAGAAATATTCTACTTAATCTATTCTAATTTGAGGGCAGTAGATGAGCTAATACAAGGAGGGGATAGGGCAATGAGCAAGTGGGGAGAGGGGAGAAGGGACTGGGGTCACGGTGCACGGCGCACCTCTGAGGCAGGACACAATTAAAAGAGGGACTTTATCTAATAAATGCAATCAGTGTAACCTAATTCTTTGTATCCTCAATGAATCCCAAACAATAAGAAATATTTAAAGTGAAATTAATTTTAAATGAAGGGAGGTTTATACATAAAACATGAATGAGGGGTTGGGACGTTTATATTAAGGCTGAAAAGAATTAATTTGAATAATAGTTAGCATAAATCTGCTGTTACAGAGGCAGGAAAATATGGCCTAACAAGAAAAGAGGATTGTGTTTAACTCCCTTTGAAATTTTATCTGTTTGCCTCAGCATTTTTAAAATTATCTAGGTTGGTTCTTTATTATATTTCCAAGATTGTATTTACTCTTGCAGTTAAGGACTGGAATTTGTTGTGGAATGTTGAAACAAACAGAAAATACTTTGGTTACACACTTGTTTCCCTGAAATTATTATTTTTCTAAAACTGTCGTAAGTTTTTGTTAATTTAAAAAGTTCTTTAATTTTAAAAACTAAAATAAAAGGAAATAAAAATTATTCAGTATACTCTCACTCAGATTTCACTAATATCTGCCAGATGTCATTCTAGAATGTATATATTTCTGTAGTAAGAGAATGAGAGGAATTAAAAGAATATAAAATAAAATGTATGTTATATTATACATGTTATCTTTAGATAAGTGGTATTAAATTTAATTTTACTTGAATCAATTGACAAAAGCAAAACTGAAATAAAACTAAAACAATTCTACTTAAAAATATAGCAGCTTTAAGTATGCAGAAAGTTAATTTCTCTTTTATTTTTAGGAGGGAAGTACTTGGAACTACAATTGCACCACATATGAATGTGTTAAGACGGACAAAGGTGCTATGATTCTGAACTACAGTATGGTCTGTCCCCCTTTTAATGAGACTGAATGCAAACTGGTTTGTATTTTGTTACATCTAAGAAAATTGAGTATGAAATGTAATTTAGAAAATGCACATTCATGTTTTCCAAGGTCATCCTGGCATTGAGGCTTATTCACTGTGCTGAATGCTTTATTTTCATGGATAAATAAAAACTGTATTGTATTTCTTCAGTTTGCTATTTTGAAGCCATATATGGTGTTCCAAATAATTTTGACTGTCTCTGATCAGACACTTTGGTGTCTTTGGGTTTTTATGTGCAGAACCAAGGGTTATTGCAAGATCATTTGGTCAGCAGACCTGGCCTCCTTTGTGATATGGATTAATAGCTAATGAATTAGAGGTTGGCCAATATGCTTTCTTAAACAGCCAGATATATGATGTCTCTCACTCTTTCAAATGTGCTGACCTACATGTGTGTGACATTTGCTTTAGCACAGGTCCCTGGTAACTCAGCACAAGTCCTAGCATTGCTAATCCTATCACTTCATCAATTCCCTGTTCTCTAAGAGAAAGGTGATTTTTTGAAAGTAATGCAATTTTCATTTTTAACATTTAAAAAATTTTTTAATTATTTGAGTAATAACAATTCCTAATGAAAAATGAGGTTTGTTTTGTGGTATAAACTAATAGCTTAGTCTCATTGATTTTTTTTTTCAAGATGTGCCCTTCCTAGGATGGTGGCTAGCTAGCCATCTAGATATAACATGTACTAAAGTTTCAGAATTTCAGCTCTAGAAAGAAACTTAGGCATCATTTTGTTTCACAGACTCATTTTAACAGAGTAAATTAATCTTTTATTTTAATTGCAACTTGCAAGTTACTAAAGCAGTTAACAATTATTATAAGAATTACTAACCAATAAAAGCCAATCAGCACAATTTAATTAATTTAGCCATTAGGGAACCTTATGTATAATAGAATATTTAAAAAGATATTACATTTTAATATTCAATTGTATTAAAAAACTCAATCTAGCCTAATGGAATAGTTGAGGTTACTTAAAACCTCAGGATTTAAAATACATAATGGCCTCTATTTGGAATAGCTATAATTATTTTCTTTTAGTAAAAATATTTTGTGGCATGTAAAAAGTGTTTTTTAAACATTTTGTAGTCACTGATACTGCTAATGTAGAAATAAAAATCTGTTTATAATTTTTAAAGAAAGAAATTCTTATTAGAAATAGTTCTTTGTGATGTTTAATAAAAGTGTTAGGAAAGTTAATTTTTCATTTCTAGACTAAGAAGAAATGGACAAACCCTGTATTCGTTGACTTTGTTCCTTTTCTCTCTTCCTAGAATGAAGGGATTGTAAAGCTTTATAATGAAGGCTGTTGTAAAATCTGTAAGTGAAGACATATTCCATGCATTAACTTGGTAGATTAGTTCTAATTGCTCATGATGACTATGTTTTTTCTCATAAAATTCAGTCCTATGATGCAAAGAGGTAAACAAATTTTATAAACTATGTTATTTAAACGTTTTCATGTCATATGATTGCAATTTTATCTTTATTTTCTGGAGTGTGAATGAAGTGTTTTACTTTATGTTAATTTTAATTTAAATATTGGGAGTTGTTTTTATTGTGGCATTTCATAAAAAATACTACTTAGAATTTTAATAGATTTTAAATTAAAAAGTATCTTCTGGTCAAATTTTTTGGGATGTGCTGAACTTATACAAAATTAAATAGGTTACAAGGAGAATTGCCCTGTAACTCCAATAAGGAAACCCATATGGAGTATAGGATTCTCCAAACCTCTCTGAAGAAGAGCAAGTGTATGGTTCTGTACGAGAAATTTGGAAATAGCATTTTAGTGAATCATATTTATATCCTATTTCTAAGAGTTCTCACAATTGTTTTGATAATTAACATTTATATGAATTCAATCTATTTTATATTAGTTTGAATTATAAGATTTATTTCATAGTTATCTTGAATGATTTTAAGGACTAAGATGAAGTAGAGATCTATTAATAAGACCGTATCATTTTTTTTTAAAGTGTTCATAGATTTTTATAAATATAAAAATAAGAGTTAAAATTGGCAGAGATAGTAATTTTAAAACTGTTTAGAAAAGCTTTCAGGTAAGGGGTACAACATACTCCAAGTTAATAATTTCATGGGTTATATTAGGTTATATTTTCATTAGGTTATATTGTTTTCAACAAATGAAAACAATATTTCATTTCAACAAATGAAAACAATATAACCTAATCATTTGTACTCTCATATTAACCTGAAATAAAATAATGTCATACTATAGGGATGGATTTTTAGATACAAGTTGGCATGACTCTTAAGGGAGATTTCTGAACTTTTTTATGAAAGATAAAGTCTCATAAAAATATAAGAGTTCTCTTGTCTACTTAGAGCTAAATAGTCTCATGAACAGAACTTTAGAATGTTTCCAAATGTACCCTTTTTAAATGGACAACAGTCATTGTTTTAGGGCTTGCCTAATGATCTCGTTTTCACTGTTACTTCTACAAAGTCTTGTATACAATGAGGTCATATTCTAAGACACAAAGAAATTATTAGAAGACACAGTTCAACCTATACCAATTATATTATTGGGACTTTTGTGGATAGTATAATACTACTTATGTATTTTTAAATGTCTAGAAGTTTTAGACACATACTACTTACAAATTTTTTGTTCATTAGAAATAAACATTTTTTATTTGGTATATTGAATCAAATATAAACCAATGTGTAACTAATTATCATTGTCTTAGGAACTGAAGGAATGAAATTGAGGTCTAAAAACTGAGGAAATTTACATTCTTATGATGTCAGTTCTTTTTTCATCTGCCAGGGGTATGCAATTATTTTCATGCTGGAGGATCACCTTAATTTAGCTGTAATCAAATAAGTCTGCATTCAAGAAACTTCAATTAGATGTGCTTACAAAAGAATACTATTTTATAAAACATATAACTACTGTGGTCTTAATAATTTCAAAAAATGAAAACTATTTGGTGAACTAACCTTTTAATGACCTGGTTGTGTCTGCTTTTTCTTGGAATGAATTTGAATATTTGGTTGCAGAATGGAGATCCACAGCTTCAGTTGATTCTCTAAATGGCTATCAGTCATTTGTTAAGGGCATCTTGATTTGGGTAAGGTAGAAGAGTGTAGATTCACAGCAGTAAGTGGATGAAAAGCAAGAAAGCATTTTTCAGGTATATTGATGAAGGTATGGGTATTCTATTGCATTTTTTCTTCCTTTTTTTTTTTAAATTTCGTTTCTCTAATGTTTTACTGTTTTGTTGTTGTTGTCGTTGTTGCAGTTTTTGGCTGAGGCCGGGTTTGAACTCACCACCTCTGATATATGGGGCCAGCATCCCACTCCTTGAGCCACAGGCACTGCCCTCTACTGCATTTTTTCATATTTCAATTGGATCTATCTTAGAGCATTAATGACTTTAGTATGTCATCTGCTGAGAGCTCAATTAATTCCTTTTATAGTTCTTTAGGTGCCTTAACATATCAACTAGGTGGGACCAAATGCTAATTTGAGTGTGATATCATGATTTTCAAAATCAGTGAACCTTTCATTCTATTCTCCAATTACTAGGTCTATACCAGTTACATATTCTTGAAATGGGGTTCACATATACCCATCTTGCTCATCAATGACCTGTGCTAACTGGGAAAAATGTTATCCGAAATCTCCTTTTGAAGAAGTGTTTTGAAAAAAAAAAAAAGATAGCTTTTTTTGAAATGCTTGAATTTTTTTTGCTACATGACCACTTGTAGACTTAGTTTTACCTTCTTCTTCTATAAAGAAATATTTGAGTCATTTTGATTTGACATGATGTCACACAAGAATGCTGTATGCCTATAGAAAACTTTTTCTAATAGTTCACATCGTTGATTCTGTTCTTCATAAAATTCCACTATCTGTTCTCACAGAGATAAAATTAAATTTTGGCTAACACCTTTCCCTGTGATAGCCAATGTACTTTAGAATGATATGGCAAATCCACACTGAATACCTCAGTGTTCAACTTTAGCAGATTATGAAACTTATGATGCCATGTTGCATTTGCAGAATTATAGTTAATAATACTTATAACTTGTTGGAACGTGTTCCTTAAAATAGTAGCTTTATCCCAGACATTTTGCTGCTGCAAGATATAATGAAAAGAAAGGAGAGCATCTGGATCTGTTAATACTTTTTAAAATCTGTCCAATAAATCCTTCTTGTTTTCTTGTTACAGAAGGTGCACCATCTATATATATATTGATTGAATTAGGTAAATGTAGTGAATTTACCAAATTTGGTAATTTGAGAATTACCAAATGTCAACTTCATGACATTTATCTTGAAAATTGCTGAAGATTATCTATCCCCCCATTCTGTTCATAAGAGTGCCCAAAGGAGTAAATAGACCTTCGTAGGAAAGAAACCCTTCTTTTACGATCTAATGAAGTATAAAACCTGTGCTGAGTCAACAGTATCAGTTGATTCATCCAAATCAATTGAATAATATATATTTTCATTTTGAAGTATTACATGAATTTGTTTTGTTAAGTTGAAGGCTAATTCATGCCAGTGATCAGTAAAGGATCTCCTTGAAAAAGGCAGTTGTTTGTACTTTGAAACATTATCAGTATTTTTTGGTGTGACTCAACTCAAATGAATAATACCTACTCAGTCCATCAGCATTGAACTGAGAGACCTGGGGAGGTCAACATCAGCAAGCTCTCTGCAAGGCGAGACAAGGGTGCAGGCCCCTCCAACATTCCTCATTGGATTTTATTGAAATCTTAGGCAAGAGAAAATGCAGTTCAGTGGAAAACTCCAAACAGAACATCAAAGTTAAAAAACAAGTAGTTTTTCTTTAACTGTATGATTGAACTCTCAGCACATCATGTTTAATGCACTTCCATCTTGCCCTAATTTTATCACTTCTAATGTATGACTTAGGGCTGGGACAGTATGCTATATCTAGTGAATATTGTTTTTAGCACTCAGGTCCAGCAGTGATGCTTAACTTTTTCCCAGATCACTCCATCACTAGTGCCTATTACTTTTAACCCTGTGCTCTATCCTACAAGCATCTAAGCATCCTACAACGTCCACCATGCCTTCTTTCACAATTTATGCATCACTGAATATCTTCTCTTTTTCCCCAACTAAATAAGCTACTTTATAAGTTGTTTCAGTAGCACTATTTCCAGGTCGTACTACTGCTTGAAAGAATTGTCTTTGCTTTTGCTTTTCATCTTTTGATTTTTTTTCACTACAATTTTTTGCTCCTCTCCTCCCCCTCTAATTGAAAATATCTGTGGTCCTTTTGAGAGTTTTAATGCTGATGAACATTGGATATCTTTATTGTTGATATTACAGAGTTGTAAAGCAAGAATATCATCTTATCTGTAGAAGAAACAAGATGATATTGCAATTTCCAGTCCCCTTTAAAAGACCCATTTTCTTCCTTCAGTGTTCTTTTTTTTTTTAAATTTTATTATTATTTTTTTCATTTTGGGTTAATTTCAGGGTACAAAGAAATAGGTTATAACGTTTGCAGTTGTTAGGTAGAGTCTCTCTTATAGTTGTGTCCTGCCCCCTAGAGGTGTGCCAGATAACCTAACACTGTGCCCATGCAGTGGGAGCACACCCACACCCTCCCTCCCTCTTCTCTGCCCTTCCTTGTGCTTCCTCCTCCCACCTTGAATTGATTTGAGGGTTTTTTTTTTTTGCAGTTTTTGGCCAGGGCTGGGCTTGAACCCGCCACATCTGGCATATGGGGCCAGCGCCTGCCTCCTTTGAGCCACAGGCGCTGCCTGAATTGATTTGAGTTTTTCTCTTATGCAGGTGTATATTAGGTAGTCTACTGCCTTCATGTTAGTATTGAATACATTAGATACTTGGTTTTCCATTCTTATGATACTTTACTAAGAAGAATGTGTTTCAGTTCCATCGGGTTAATACAAAAAAATGTAAAATCTCCATCTGTTTTAATGGCCAAATGGTGTTCTATGGTTTACATTTACCACAGTTTATTAATCAATTCCTGTGTTGATAGGCATGGAGGTTGTTTCCATATTTTGGCAATTGTAAATTGAGCTGTAATAAACAGTGTAGTGTAAATGTTCTTATGATAAAGTGATCTTTTTTCTTCTGGGTAGATGCCCAGTAATAGGATTGCAGGATCAAATGGGAGGTCTAGTTTGAGTTCTTTGTGGATTCTCCATACTTCCTTCCAAGGAGGTTGTATTAGTTTGCAGTCTCACCAGCAGTGTAAAAGTGTTCCCTTCTCTCCACATCCACACCAGCATCAGTGGCTTTGAGACTTCATGATGTCAGCTATTACAACTGGTATTAAAAGATATCTTAGGGTGGTTTTGATTTGCATTTCTCTGGTGATTAAGGATGATTAGTGTTTCTTTCATATGTTTGTTAGCCATTTGTCTATCTACCTTTGAGAAGGTTCTGTTTTTATCTCTTTCCCAGTGGTAGATGGCATTGTTTACTCTTTTTTTGTTGATTAATTTGAGTTCTCTGTAGGTTCTAGTTATTAATCGTTTGTCTGATTCATACTCTGAAAATAACTTTTCCCATTCTGAAGGCTATGTTTTTGCTTTACTTTTTGTGTCCTTAGCTGTGCAGAAGCTTTTTAGCTTAATTAAGTCCAATTTGACAATTTTTGTTGTGGTTGCAATTGCCACTAAAGTCTTCATTATAAAATCTTTCCCCAGACCAACATTATCAAAAGTTTCTCTGAAACTTTCTTTTAGTATTTTTTATCATTTCATTTCATGTCTTAGATTTAAATATTTTATCCATTTTGTCTCAATTTTTGTAAGTGGTGAAAGGTGCTGGTCCAGTTTCAGTCTTTTACATGTGGTTATCTAGTTCTCCTAGCACCTTTTATTGAATTGGGAGTCTTTTCCCCACTGTATGGTTTTGTTCAGATTATCAAAGATCAGATGGAAGGTAGAGACTGGTTTCATCTCTTGGATTTCTATCTGTTCCATATGTCTATGTCTCTGTTTTTGCTTCAGTACCATGCTATTTCAATCACTGTAGAATTTTAATATATCTGAATTCTGGTAGAGTGATGCCTCTGTCTTGGCTATATGTGTTTTTTTCTGGTTCCATACAGAATGAAGTACTTTTTCCCCCCAGTTCTTCAAAATGTGATGTTGGTATTTTAATGGGCATTGCATTGAATGTGTAGATTGCTTTGGGTAGAATAGACATTTTAACAATGTTGATTCTTCCTAGGCAAGAGTATGTATGTTCTCCCATTTGTTAATGCCTTCTCCTATTTATTTTCTTAGGGTTTCCTAATTCTTTTTGGAGAGATCCTTTATTTCTTTTGTTAGGTATATTTCTAAGTATTTCATTTTCTTTGAAGCTACTGTGAAGGGAATTGGATCCTTGATTCACTTCTCAGCTTAGCTATTATTGGCATGTACAAAAGGTTACTGATTTTGTGGATATTAATTTTATACCCTGAGACATTACTATATTTCTTGATCATTTCTAGGAGTTTTGTAGTTGAGTCCT
Organism: Arctocebus calabarensis; assembly: GCA_963573935.1. Classification (NCBI taxonomy): domain Eukaryota; kingdom Metazoa; phylum Chordata; class Mammalia; order Primates; family Lorisidae; genus Arctocebus; species Arctocebus calabarensis. The sequence continues at coordinate 47,487 of CAUYON010033518.1, read as the reverse complement.
TAGGGTTTTGTAAGTATAAGATCATACCTTTAGTAAAGAGCAAGAGTTTGACCTCTTCTGGCCCCATTTTGGGTGTCCTTTATATATCTTTCTCTTGCCTGATTGTGTTGTCTAGAACTTCCCACACAATGTTGAATAATAGTGGCAATAGTGGACCTCTTTGACTGGTTCTAGTTATTAATGGAAACACTTTCAGTTTTACTCCATTCAATATGATATAAGCTGCAAGTTTGTCATAGACGGCTTCAATGAGCTTAAGAAATGTGCCACCTATGCCTCTTTTATTAAGTGTTCTTTTTTAGAAAAGGACGCTTTTTATTGTTTCTTCAATCTCAATGCATGATATTGGTCTCTTTAAGAGATCTATTTCTTCCCAGTTAAGTCTAGGGAGATGGTATGATTCCAGGTGTTGGTCCACTTCCTTCCTATTGTCAAGTTTCTGGGCATAGAGTTTTTTGTAGTAAAAAGAAATAATCTCTTGTCTCTGTGATATAAGTTGATATTTCCCACTTTTGTTTCTTGTTGAGGTTATTAAAGATTTCACTTTCTGTTTCCACTTAATCTGGCCAATGGTTTATTGATTTTATTTATCTTTTTGAATAACCACCATTTTGTTTCATTAATTTTATGAATCCTTTTGTTTTCAATTTCATTTATTTTTGATTTAATTTGGTTATTTCTTTTCCTTTGCTAGGTTTGGGATTGGATTGCTCTTCCTTTTCCATTTCTTTCTTTCTTTCTTTTGAGACAGAGCTTCAAGCTGTCACCCTTGGTAGAGGGCTGTGGCATCACAGCTCACATCAACCTCCAACTCCTGGGCCCAAGTGATTCTCCTGCCTCAGCCTCCCAAGTTTCCATTAATAACTAAAACCAGTCAAAGAGGTCCACTACAGGCACCCACCACAATGCCTGGCTATTTTTTGGTTGCAACTGTCATTGTTGTTTGATTGGCCTGGGCTGGATTCGAACCTGCCAGCTCAGGTTTATGTGGCTTTGCCTTAGTCGCTTGAGCCACAGGTGCCAAGCCCCTTTTCCATTTCTTTAAGATGATTCATTGGGTTGTGGATGTGCTTCCTTTCTGTTTTTCAGACATAGGCATCTAATGTGATAAATTTCCCTCTTAGGACTGCTTTTACAGTATTCCAAAGCTTTTGGTGGCTTATGTCTTCATTGTTGTTATGTTTGAGGAAGTTAATGATTTCCTCTTTTACCTCTTTCTTGACTCAACTTTCATTCAGCATCAGGTTGTATAGTTTTCATGCCTTGTGTGGGGATGAAAATTTTTGTTGGAGTCAACTTCCACCTTTATTGCCTTATGGTCTAAAAAGATACAAGGTGTAATGTGAATTGTTTTGATTTTGTTGAGGTTTGATTTGTGTCCTAGGATATGATGTATTTTGGAGGATGTTCCTTGGGCTAATGAGAAGAATGTATATTCCTTTGCTTTGAATTTATGTGTTCTGTATATGTCTATTAAGCCTATTTGTTCTAGGGTTGAATTTAAGTCCCTTGTATCTTTGTTTACTTTCTGTTTAGAGGATCTGTCCAGTTCTGTAAGAGGAGTGTTAAAGTCCCCTACTGTTACAGTGTCATAGGATACCAAATAGCTCAGACCAATTAAGGTCTGTTTCATGAATCTGAGAGTGTAAATATTTCAAATTGAAATCTCCTCTTTATGTATTGTTTCCTTGACCAATATGAAGTGACCATCTTTGTATTTCTTAAATTAGTTGCTTTAAATGCACTGGTATCTGAAAATAAGATTGTGTCCCCTCCTTTCTTCTGATTTCCATTTGCCTGAAATACTGTTTGCCAACTTTTACTATAAGTCTTTTTGTCCTTTGAGGCTATGTGTGTTTCCTGAAGGCAGAATATGGATGGCTTGTTCTTTTTTATCCAATCAGCCAACCTGTGCCTTTTCAGTGGTGAATTCAAGCCATTTACATTAATTTAGTGAATTGATAGGTATGGTGGGGTTCTGGTTATCTTATTTTGTGAAAGCCCATTGTTTAGTTTTATCCTTTGCAACTTTGTGGAAGCTAGGTTTTCTTCTTTAGTTTGTGGGTGTTTACTTTGCTGGTGGTACATCATGATGTTCAGTGTGGAAAATAGATCTAAGTATGTCCTATAGAACTGGTTTTATTGTGGCAAACTTCCTCAGTGATTGCATATCAGTAAAAGATTTGATTTTTCTTTGATTTTAAAGCTTAGCTTAGCAGGAGATAGAATTCTGGGCTGAAAATTGTTTTATTTAAGAAGGTTAAACATAGCTGACTATTCTCTTCTGGCTTGAAATTTTCCACTGGGAAGTCTGCGGTCACCCTGATGGATTTTCTCCTGTATGTCAATCAGTGTTTACTTCTGGCTAGTTGCAGATTTTTCTCTTTCATCTTAACTTTGGAAAGGCTTATTATAATGTGTCTTGGAGATGCTCTGTTTGAATTAAGACAACCTAGGTCTTTATATCCCCCAGTATGTTGGAATCTTCGGTGATAACTGGGAAATTTTCATTTATGATATCCTCCTGTAGGGCCTCCATTCCTTTGGGATGATTTTCTTCCCCTTCAGGGATACCTGTAATTCATATGTTTGAACATTGAACATGTTCAATTCTCTGGGTGACTATTCTGCTTTTTCTTTCATTTTTTCAACCTCTTTAACTGCCTGTGTTAGCTAAGAGCTTTATCCTCTAGCTCTGAGGTTCTTTCTTCTCCATGGTTATTCTGTTAGTGATACTTTCTGATGCCATCTTTTTAAGTTCCCCGATTTATTCCTTCAATTCCTTAAACTCTGATATATCCTTTCTATATTCTTCATATCTTTTATCCCTTTTTTGATTCTGTTTTTGGATTCCCCTTTGGTTATTTTCCACTTTCTCAGGCATTTATTTCCTTCATTGTCCTTACCACCCACATTTTAAATTCCATTCTGTTATTTCCATCATTTCTTTAAAGATAGAATCCTCTGGTAGCTACGTCATGATCCTTTGCAGGGAGCAGGGTTGTTTTGTTCTGGTTTTTCATGTTGCCAGGATTTTTTTGTTCATTCTTCCCCATGAGTATTTTCTTCTTGTCTGCTTCCTTCCCTTACTTTTTCCTTTCACTTCCTCCTCTTTAAAATGTGCTTAGGTATTGAAGTATCTATCCAGTTGGTATGGGAACAAAAGGAAGAGATAGTGACAAACAAGAAGGGAGAAAAGAAAAAAAGAAAAAGGAAAAAGAGAGAGGGTATGGAGTAAAAGGAAAGGTTACCAAAGAAAGAGAAGAAGAACAGAAAGAGATGAGGGCAATGGTGCTGTTTAGCAGGGTATTTTGACCCATTCTACAATTCCCAGCCTCTGGATGGGTGGAATTTGTGGATCCCTTGAGGTAAAGAACTCCTTACCAATCTGAGCAAGCACAAGACCCCCATCTCCACCAAATAGAGAAAGGGGGAAAAAAAAGAAAAGAAAACTTTGCAGTGGGGACCCACCAATAATGTCTTTCCAAAGTTCAAAGCTAGATGGATACCCTGGAGCAGGGGATCAAAGTCTCCTTGAGCTAGGCCAATGCTGTGCTGCCCCACAGCCCAGGCCTCAGAGTGAGGCTCTGTCCCATAAATGTAATACAGATGGACAAAAATTAAAACATATCAGAAAAAGATAAGTAATAATAAAAGTATGTAAAGAAAATTGAAAATAAAATTGTGTAAGATTTTTAAAAAGGGTTATATCTTAGTTGTTATTTGAGAAATTTTATGAGAAAGATAAGGAAAGTAGAAAAATATTTACAAAAAGAGAGAGAAAAGGACAGAAATGTAAAGGGAAATAGGAATAAAAAGCATAAGAAAAACCATAGTAAAAATGAAGCCCTTATTATAAAAGAAAGTAAAAAATTGAAAAATAGAAATACAGACAAAACAAAATAAAAACAAGAAAAAATTAAAACCCTAAGGAAAAACTGGAAGAGTAAAAGAAGCAGAAAAGCTGTAGTAAAAATGAAGCTGTTACTATAGAAGAAACAACGAAAAATTAAAAATACAAAAGCAAAACAAACTCTGTCTACACACACACTCTCACACACACACATATTTTGCCTGAACAGGTGATATTCTGGGGTTTGAGATGCTAATCATGATGCTGATAAGGCTGTATAAGATGGGGGATGGAAACCACCAGCTAGTTGCCGAGGTTACCCAGTCCCTCTTCCTGATTTATTTGCCCTCAATCCCTGCAGGATTGGGATCCCGAAACTCTAGTCAGCCTACTGAGGAGACATGCTTCAACCTTTCCAATCAGTGCCCCTTGGCCGCATAGTGAATTTCCCAGAAAAGTGGGTTTCACTCGAGTCTCCCTAAAAGTGGGTGCCAAGCTCAGCAGGCCACCAGATCCAGCCTGGCCAGCACTAGGACCCTGCGGGCTGTTCCCCCACCCACTCCCACCACCACAACTCTTCCACAATCTTGATGGCCTGCCAGCAGCCAACGGATGAGATCTCTGCTCAATCCCAGCTGGGTGCTGTTTAAGATCACTCACTCATCCAATGTCTCCCAAGGTAGCTCCAGCAAGTACACATGTCCAGAAACTGCCAGAATGGCCTTCCCTGTCTGAAACCTACCACCATCCAAGCACTGGCTTTCTGTGCCAGTTCTCCACTGCTCCTGACCACTTTGCTGGCTCCTGGAGTCTCCCACCACCTCCCTACTCCTCAAAGTGATACCTCTGGGATGGGCACCCCAGCCAGAGGTGGCTGGAGTCCTTTCTCCCCAGTCTCACCACCAGAAGCTGCAAAAGAGATGTTGAGTTCCCCATCGATTTTTTGGTCTTCTTTGACATGAAGAGCTATTATGTAAAGATCTCTGCACTTTAGTATGTTACAAAATACTGTTGAGCAGTATTTTTTAATTTGTGAATTTTCAAGTATTCACAGATTCCTCTTGAAACAGAAACACAGTGCACCTTTGTCAAAAGTTGCTAACAGACTTGCCTCTAGACCCCCTTAAACTCTTGCCAACAAGCCTTGTGTGGTTGCGGCGAGTCATGCAGGGAATGTTAGAACTAAATCATGAGTGTAGCAGATATAAATTCAGCCCTTAAGGCTTATTAATGCTCTAGTTATGCCAGTCAATCTGGGAGGATGATTCATTGAAACTTATTATTATAGAAATGAGAACATTTATGTTATGTGACAGTAGACAGATTTGTGTGACTGATCATATTAACTACCATTTATTGCCTGCCGCACATTGACACTCTTTTAAGCACATTGCAGAGCACAATTAATCCTCACAGGAGATAGGTATGGTTTCCCCTAGAAATGAAGAATTGAAGGTTCAGAGAAGGTGATCACACTAATTAGTAGCAGATTTAGGCTTGTGCAATGCTTGGGTCTAGGATCTTTCAACCCTTCCAAGTTCTTTCAAATTTCAGAATAGTAACAAGCTACTTCAGTTTCTCTCATTTGATGTCTAAGGACTTGTGAAATAGCTCCTGCTTTGGTTTTGGAACACCCTTGTCTGTGTTGCTGTCATGTGAACAGGCCTTTTGGTAAAGATTGTGGAGGTTTGATCTATTGCAGGTGTTCTGCTAACAGATGTGTTACTAGAGAGTCTCTGAGGAATGAATTGGTACAAACAAGAGGAATGCTTCTTGGTACAAACAAACTCAGCTAACCAACAATAAATTAATTCTGTTTCAGTCTCATTTCACTGAGTGAATTAACTTATTAAATAGATTTTTTATTGGGTGCCTACATGTCAGGCATCCTTTTAAGGACTGCAACAGTGAATGAAACAATATATGCACAGAGAGCACTTATTATCAAGAAAGAGAAGAAACATTAAACACATAATTATACCCTAACATGTCAGGTAGCGATGTGTGGCATAAAGAAACAGAATGCAGAATAAGAGGTGGCGAGTGAGAGGAGCTGGGTTGCTGACTTCAGCGGGGCCATAGGGAATGCCTCTGTGACAAAGTGTCAGTTGAATAGATGCTGAGTGTCCTGGGGAAATCAGCCGGGCAGAGAAGAGTATCCAAAGTGTGACTAAAGCACAGAAGATTAGAGGAGGAAGGTGATAGAAAAAAAGAGAGTGAGGCATCTTGTAGGCTATGGTAAAGATGATTGCTTTTTTGGCTACTCTTTGTTCTTGAACTTAAGTGGAATAGAAGGGTCAATGAAGCAATCACTGAGTGAAAGCAACATAAAGCATAAAGCAGCTTGTGCACTTAATCACTAACACTGAGCCTTGGGTCACATTCTAATTCAGAGATCAGGGGAACAGAGCAGGAACCAGCATCAGAGACAGAAGGAGCCATGAGTGAGACAAGGTGACAACCAAAGCAAGTGATCTCTGGAAGCCAAGTGCGAAAGAGTTTAATGAGGACAGAGTGATGCCCTGAGACAAATGCTGCTGAGGACTCAAGTAGGATCACAGTGGAGAGATAACCTTTAAATTGAGCAATTGGAGGTCACGGTCACTTTGACAAGGGCAGTTTAATTTCAGCCAATCATATCTACCTATCTTTCCTTCAGCCTGAGCATCTTAATCTTTATCGACTTTACATGATGGGATTTTATAAAAGCATTTATTTTAAATAAAGATTTCATGGTTAAACACATTTGAAAATTGGGGATAATATTTCAGTTTTTTATAAGCAAGGAAACTCAGCAGAATAATTCAGTTTTTTCTTAAAGTGACAAAGCAAGTTAGTAACAGAAGAGATGAGCCTTGTTTTTTTCTATCAATTCAGTGATTACATTCACTATCATACACCATTAAATATATATTCTTGGATCTATTATCAAGTGATAATCCATCACACACAGACTCATATATTAATATGTCATGAATGAATACAAAGGGTTTTAATTTGAAAACATAAAAGACCATATCAGAACCATAAAATCAAGCATGGCTCATCCATACTTTTTTTTTTTTTGAGACAGAGTCTTACTTTGTGCCTTTGGTAGAATGCTGTGGCATCAGAGTTCATAAAAAGCTCAAACTCTTGGGTACAAGTGATCCTCTGGCCTCAGCCTCCTGAGTAGCTGGGACTATATATAGGTGCCCGCCACAATGCTTGGCTATTTTTAGAGACAGGGTCTTACTCTGGCTCAAGCTTGTCTTAAACTGCTGAGCTCAAGTAATCCATCTGTGTTGGCCTCCCAGAGTGCTAGGAGTATAGGTGTGAGCCACTGAACCCATTTTCGTTATTAACAATTATCTATAAAGATAATGTGATTTTAAGTCTATTTTTATTTTAAAATTGAAGCGATACATACATAATCAACTTATGCATTAATTATGTTAATTAATTTATTTATACACATACATATATTAATGCATTATATACATGCATGTATTACTTATATTTACTTATATCCATACATGCATTATATGCCTTAATATATGCATACACAATTAATTTATGAATTAAATACATTAATTAATGCATAAGTTAATTATGTATGTATACATTTACTTATATAATGATTTATTCAAAAAATTAATTTAAACACACATATATGCCTTATATGTGTTGATGTTAGATTTATTACATGCATAGAATACATACTTATTCTAAGATAAGATTAAAAATTGAAATAAATTAGTATAAAGCTAGAAAATGTAATGATACTCTGTTTAGAAGGTAAAAATCAATATTGCAATAAAATATGTAAAAGTAGAGTTTTTAAATTTCTTTTAAAATTGGAATGATTTTCATATAATTATATCAATTTTAATTGTAAACATATTCATATATTTAACTGAATTAAGAAACAATTTGACATAGATCTTTTGATGAATAAATACGTTTTATATTTTATTAGGCAAACGAGAAGAAAGAACATGCCAGAAAGTTATCATTAAATCAATCATAAGGAAACAGGACTGTGTCAGCCAAATTCCTGTAAGTGGAAGAATATCATTTATTACATAAAGGGCATGCATCTTTCCAAAAGTATGTGTGTCACAGAACCATTTGGTAAGCCAACAAAATGCCAAAACTTACAATACTGAACTTTGAGATTATTCCTACAATCCAACATTAAAATATTGTTTGCAAAGAATTATGAATTATTCTTAGCATAAATAATCAACAGTTCTCAACGATAACTGCAGTCCAGGGAGATGGAAGTTAAGTCTAAATAGATTTGATTACATATTTTCTTAACTGCAATTTTACCAGCAAAATTACCCCAACTTTAATTTTCCCCTTAGTATAACCTAATTTTTTATCTCCTTGAGTCATGACAGAATACAGGTGACAACAGAATCGTTAGATAGTGATTATTATATTCCATATACATGTCTCGATGTGCACATTTCAAGCCTTGAGTTAAGTTAGCATTGCTGTGTTGGCCATTGCCATGGAACATGCTTTTGTATTATTGAGTTGTGTTTTAACTTAGTATTTGTTGCTATTTTCTAATGTGCAGAAGGCTGAGGGTTGACGTGCTGGGGAAGGAAGCGTTTCATTTGACTTCCTAGTGGAATAATATAATAATCAGGGTCTTAAAAAAATTAAGACGTTTTTTTCTCATTCTCTCTTCATACAGATAAATGTTGCATCTTGTGACGGAAAGTGCCCATCAGCTACCATATATAACATCAATATGGAAAGTCACCTAAGATTCTGCAAGTGCTGCCGTGAAAATGGAGTGCGAAACTTGACTGTGCCTCTGTACTGCTCAGGAAATGGCACTGAAATTATGTACACTCTCCAGGAACCTATAGATTGCACGTGCCAGTGGAATTGAACTCTCTAATTTCGAAACTCCATACAGCATCATATTTTCAAATAAAGTTAACTTTTATCACTATTATTTATACACCTTGGTGGATTTATGCCATTTAACAATATTTTTCACAATATTGGGATTGGACAATTTAACAGTTGGTACAAAATATATACAGCTCCCATAGGAAAATTAGATTTATTGCTTTATTCTGCTGTAAGAATCAAATGGTTGTAAGTTGTTCAGCTGAAATGCTGTTATGTATACAATTGCAAGATGGAGCCGATCTGAAATATTCTCAGCAATTTTAAGCTTATTTTGCAAAATTCCTTCCATTTCACTCAATATTTATTTATTTTTTTATTTGCAAAGTCGTGCCATAGCTACCCAATTTAAGACACATTTTAGTACACATGGTTGTAAAATGGCATAAAGGACATTGGAAACTCAGAATAGGGGAGGATTGGATGGGACTAAGTGATAAAAAGTTACCCATCAAGTACAAGGTACACTGTTCTGGAGATGGGCACACACACCCAAAGCCCTGAAGCAAGCATTATACAATTCATTCTTGTACCAAGAAAAGTTGGGCCCCCTAATATCTTGAAGTAAAACTGTAAAAAATGACACCCTTTAATCTCTACTATTCTCTAGTAAATGTGATCAGCTAGAATTGGCATCCTTATAGCCATAAAGAGGAGTTTGCTTAGAGACAAATCAAGGACTATGGAATTTTAGATTCTTTAAAACAGATGAATATTAGGGATGTCATGGCAAATTTCCCTTATTTTGCAGGTGTAATTTATAACCACAGAAGCTGCATGCCTTGTACAAATTTATTCAGCAAGAAATATAGTGAGTTTATAATAACAATGGATTAAGTTCTAGGTCTTATGTTCTTGTATTTTAAACAGTATGGTAAGATGTCTATTATAGAATCTTTCTTAAAGAGTTTTCATTGGATACAATTAAGACTTTTGAGTTCAACATCTTTTAAAAAATTCCCCCATGCCCTTCTATCCCAATAGGTAGTAGTAAGGGGTGAGGAAAGATACCAGTTGCTAAATAGAGGAGAGAGATCTCGAGCTTTTATTTTTTTATACCATTAAAACTGCTATTAAATATGTTGTTACTGTTTAACAGGTAGTTACTTACTGTCTCATCACCATCTGATTTTTAAGATGTATTTGTATACTATTGAAGTTGAGTGCTATTTTGTTGTTAATGCTGCTGTTTTGCCAGTGAAGAATGAAATAAAATTATCTGAATGTATTAATAATTCTACAACAAATGCTTCACCTTTTAAATATGATAGATTATTGACATTTACAAGGAATAGGTCCTGATACCTTTTCCAATCCTCAATTTCCAGCTATAATGTAAAATTGTCTGGGTTTCCTCCTCCATAAAAAGGTGTGAATGTTCTACTTAGTGCAATTGTTGGTATTGAGTGAAGTCAGACATCAGTAAGGAAATAAGGCTATCAAAGTTGCACAGAAAAGCAAATATGGGGGCCTGATGGATTAAAATCAGACTTGAGCTGAGTGACTTGCTTTGATATACTTATGTTTCCATTTCAATATCATGCTTCCCAGAAATACTGTTACTTAATGCATATTTTAGACCTACAGGATTACTTAGAAATGGATAAAAGAATTAATGTTGCATCTGTAAAGTCCAAGTGTTTTCTGTAAACTTCTATAAAAATTGATTTATATTGTTTGTGCTTAATATAAGTATTTCCTTTAGATGTTAACATTTTAATATTCTTTGATTCTTGTTAACATATATATTCAATTAAATGTTTTCATTTAAAATATCAATATTTTGCTACGGTAAAATATTATGTACCTCAAATAGAAGTACATAAATGTATATTGTCTATCGCCCATTTTTAATTTCTATTCTCTGTAAAATATTTATTAAATTAAAAATGTCAAATGTTCTGTAAACTTATTTGTGTGGAAAAGAGAAATATTCTCCTAGAATTTCATAAACATTCAACAAATACAGCCAATGTGTATCAATGGCCTGCCATGCACCATGCACTGTTCTAAACTCTGGGGACCCAGGCAAATGAATCAGACATGGTCCTCACACTCAGGCAACTTAGAATTCAGTAAGAAAGCAAGTATTTAATAGCTATCTATATGAGAAAGTCCGGAAGGAGACTCCTGAAAGGGTGCACAAGGGCCTTCCATAATGGTGTTGAGAAAACTGGATAATCACTTGGACAAAGTGAAATTTGGATTAACAGATCCACTGGCATTAGGATAAACTCTAACTGAATTACAGGTTTAATTGTCCAAAAATGAAATATGATAGAAGTTCCAAAAGAAAATATGGAAAGAACTCATAATCTTACAATGGGGGGGCCATTTTAATGGCAATTCGATGTCCAAAAGCTCAAAACAAAAGACTGATGAGTTTAACAATCAGAAAACTAGAAACAATTCTGCTAGGTAAACATCAAAAAATAGTAAAGTAAAACTAAGCAACATTTGCACCACTTCAATGATTAGAAGTCTAAAATTTCCCTGTGTATACAACACTGAAAAATCATAAAAAGAAGAAAATGACGACACAATAGAAAAATTAGTTAAGGACATGAAATAACGGCTCAAAGAAAAAATGGTAATACTAGGGGAGCCTTTAACAAAAAATATAATAGCAGACAAAAAGTATTCTACTTGTAGTTTGTACTGAAATATAATTTCTTAAATATCAAACTGGTAAAAATTCAGAAGGTTAATGATACTTTTATTTTTTAACACGCTGGGATGACAAGCCCTCTCATATGCCATTGGTGATAACACAAAATTGTGGAAATCCTGAGAAAAACCCAAAAATATTAGAGGTGTTTCTTTGGGGTTTGACCAAACTATTGAGGATATACATTCTGCACAGACATAAAACGGCATGGATGAAGGTGATTAACTGCAGCATTATTTATAATAGAAAAAGAGTTGGAAGCAAACGAGTTGAAGAAACTATGCTAATTCCTAGAATAATGTAGTACTGTGCGACTGTGAAAAAAAGAATGAAAAAGAGATTGGTATATTGGTGTGGGATAATCTATAAAACTAAGTTTCAAATGAAATAAGGTATAGAATGATACAGCAACATATGTAGAATGCTGTTTTCTTTTTTTTTAAAGGTTTAAAATAGAATGGATTGAAAAGCTGTGATATATATATATGTGCCATTTAATAGTATTCCACCATTAAAAAAGATGGAGATTGTACATCTTTTGTATTAGCTTGGATGGAGTTGAATCACATTCTTCTTAGTAAAGTATAACAAGATGGAGAAGCAAAATCCAGGGTACTCAATTCTAATATGAAGCCATAGATGATCTAATACATGCCCACATAAGAAAAAAACTCAAATCAATAGGTGGGGGTAGGGTTGAGGGGTGGGGGAGGCAAGGCAGTAGAGGGGGGATTGGTGAGCTCTCACTTAATGGACACAATGTTAGGGTGCATGGCACACCTCCTGGGGGCCTGGTGGGGCAATTAGAAGAGGGACTTTACTTAACAAATGCAAACATTATAACCTAATTCTTTGTACCCTCAATTAACCTGAAGCAATAAAAGAAACACATGCTCCCGAGCGTGCTCACCCCGCCCCCACCTGAGCTGAGGGCAGGTGCTTTGTCCGGTGGCTCCTCACTCTCCTGTACTGTGCCAAGGGCAGTGGTTCCCCTTGGTCTTTCCAGGTTGTATTTCTTCTTTTGTATTTTAATTTTTGTATGTGGTAATTTCACAGTGTGCTTTAGAATTGTATGTGAGCCGTGGCCTTCTAACACTCTGACTTATGTTTGGTTTTGTTCCTTCCCTGTCTCACTCACTGCTCTTAAAATAGTTCTGTCAGCATTGTGTGTGTGTGATGCGTGCACTTCTCCATGTAGTTCCTGATAGGCTCAGAAATACACATTCGAAAGACATCATAGGGTACGCAGTGGCGCATGTCTGTCTTCCTTGCACTCTGGGAGGCTGAAGTTGGGAGGATAGCTTGAGGTCAGAAGTCCCACACCGGCTTGAGCAAGACCCCATCTCTACAAAAAATAGAAACATCAGCTAGGAATGGTGGCGCAGTCCCTGCAGTCCAGTTAACCCGGAGGCTGTGGCAGGATGATCACTTAAGCCCAGGACTTTGAGATAGCAGTGAGTTATGATGGTGCCACTGCACTCTAACCAGGGGTGACAGAACTAAACAACAAACAAACAAAAACAAAAGTAAAGACAAAAACCCTACAAATGCAGTCTTGTTAAATCAATGAAGTCTTTTAACTGTTTATTATGTCATGTTGGAAGAGAGAAGAGCAAAAAAAGTATGGTTTGTAGGAAAAATAAAACAATACAAGATATACATATAAATAATTTATTTTGTATTTTTGGTTATTTGGTTTTGCTTTTCTCTCTGCCTCTCTAATCTTGAACATACATTCTTCTTCTTCTTCTTCTTCTTCTTTTTTTTTTTTTGCAGTTTTGGTCGGGGCTGTGCTTGAACACTCCACCCAAGGTATATGGAGCTGGCATCCTACTCCTTGAGCAACAGGTGCTGCCTGAACATATATTCTTGTAATTTTTAAATTCTTCAAAATTTTTATATTTTTATACATGTTTCTGCAGCAGAGATTTTAAATGCTGTATAGTAGTCCATTAAATGAATATTGCCATTTACTTAACCAGTCAATTAATAGACATTTAATTTGTTTCAAATTCTTCTTATTATAAATCCTTAAGCATGAAGGGCAATGGAGGGAACATATGTTGTCAACATATAAGAATTTCTATTTTTAATGCCAAATTTGTCTTCTACAACTGATGAGTCAACTTTTTCCCTTACAAACCCTATTTAAGGGTTTGTTTTCTTTATCCTTTATTGTCACACATTAGATAGTAACTGATTAAATTCTTGGTAAAATAAGCAATAAAAGTCAGATCTTGGGGCAGTGCCTGTGGCTCAATGGAGTAGGGCGCCACCCCCATATGCCGGAGGTGGCAAGTTTAAACCCAGCCCCTGCCAAAAACTGCAAAAAAAAAAAAAAAGTCAGATCTTTTGAAATTACTATGTATATGTAAATATATCTGATTTTGCCACTTAGTTCAAACCTTTTTACATCTTACTGTATTTCTTCTTTTGTATTTTTATTTTTTTGTTTATTATGTGGTCATTTCACAGTGTGCTTTATAAGTACAAATAATTTTCCCAACTTTAATTTACTTGTCTCTATCCCTAACAATTTATATTATAATTAATATAACCTAAGAATTTTGTTTGAGTTTTTAAAAGTCAAATTATTAACAAAATAAAACCTCTAGCTCTTGTTTTAAGAGGTGAATCCAAATTAATTACTGATTTATTCAATTCAATTAAGCTGAAAAGGAGAAGAGGCGGGCATGGTAGCTTGAGGCTTTGACATCTAACAAAAGAAAAGAGGCTGTTGAAAGGAGTTGAAAAATGTCCACTTTTTTTCTAGACAATTAATTACCATGCAATGCTTCAAGCAAATGTTCATGTTACACAGAACATAACACTATATTTTTGAAATCCAGATAATCTCAACAGCATCATAAAAATGAATATTTTGAGATTTGTATTCAGGACATACAGATTTGTATAATTTCAGAATATGGAATGAATATCACTGACCAGAGATCCTCTAACCCAACAAGTAGATTAGGATTTATATTTGTGTTAATATTCCCAGACAGGGTTACTGTGAATGGTCATGCATTTTGAATTTTGTATAAAAGTACTCATCTTAGCAATCGAGGTAGTACTGAATTCTATGTACCCTGACAAAGGGCTGTTTTGGTCCAGAGGAAGGAATACCTTTTTCTCTTGGTACAAAGATACTGGCTTCTTGCCTAGCCAAACACCCAACTTTAGGACTCCATCTTCTCAGAGGGAGGAGCCTGTTTCTAATAACTCCTGGGATAAAAAGGGGGAACCTGTTCCTAATTTGCTCACCGGACATTATGGCTTTTCCTAATACACCTGCCATGAGTACGCACCATTCATTAATTTGTTCAAAAGTTAGCAAGTGTCTTGTTCCTAGCCTTCTTTTTTTTGTTTTCTATAAAGTCTTATAAGTACCTACAGTACTTGAAATCTTGCCTTTTCCTTGCCTCTTTGGGGGGAAAAAAACTTCTCAGAGGTGTTTCAAAAATAGTTGCTAACTAGAAATCTTGAAATTTCTGGCTAAAGACAAAATTTTATTGTTTATTATCAAAAATGTTATCACAAAATATAGCACTTACAGAAAAGTACAGATGAATAAAATATAGAAAATTATAGTTTTTATGAAAGAATATGTTAATGTCTTTCTGCTTCCATAACCTTATTTATTTTGTATAAAATTATATTAAATTGTACCTGTCTATCATAGTATTTTCTATTAAAAACTGTGCATGCATATAAATATACACATAAATAAATTCAGTTTTGTATGCCAAGTTAATAATTCTGTGTGAATTAGCTATAACTCTTACTACCAGTTTTAATGTCTTCATGACTGAATTATATTCTCTTCATTTCTTGGTTCCTTGATATGCATATAACAGTGAATATTTTCTAAAGTTTTACTCACAACATAGCATGATAGCTAAGGTCTTAGGTTGTCAGACCAATTAGATGTAATTTGAAATCCTTATGTTATCTTTTTCCTTGTGACTCTACATAAATGTAACAATTTTTTCACTTCATATTTTTCAAAATTTTAAAAATATTATTGTGAAGTAAGTTAAAGTGACACAGATAATATATTTGATATGATTAGCTGGGTATAAAAATGTCAAGTCATAATTTACTTTCAAAAGAGTAGACATGTCTTCACTGTGTATGGACTTCTAGCATTGCAAAAGAAAATTCTTCTTTTAGCTCATATTTGGTTCAAGTATAGGTACACTAGTTTTTTTTTCTTTTCCTAAATGGGAGCTTATTGAAATTTTCCTTCAAGTATTGAATTCAGCAGTATTGCAAAAAATGTCCATGAGTATGGCTCTTTATTCATTGATATCCCTTAAGATATTTTGAAATCTTTCAGTCTTCATGTAATCCTTTTCTAAATGGGTAAGATGTATTTTTTTTTATTGTTTGTATGTTTTATTTGAAATGCTTTAATTTTAGTTAATTCATAATTGATATTGATTAAGTACGTGATATTTTTTGATACTTTTGACATTGCTTGTCATATTTCTTCATCTATTAGTCTTTTTTTCATAACTATAGAGGTTAAAATTTTCTTCCATTATGCTTATTCACACTTGCTCTACTTTAATAGCATAGATTTTAATTCTATGAATGCAGAATTTTTACTTTCCTTATACTATGTTTTTCTCTAATCATCATTCGCTTTTTAATTTCAAGCTGGTATAATATTTATACCAGATTGGCTTCATCTATAAATATTTTTCTACAAATTTTTTTGCACCCTTTAGAGAAAAGGAAAAACTCTGCTGATATATTTTTTCCTATAATTTTGAAACCGGGTACTTAGATTAATTGGCCTTTTCTCTCTCTGATTTTTCAGGATATTTTCTTTCCTTTGCTTTGCAGTAATATTCCATAAGTCCAATGGCTTATTGCCATGTCTTTTTGACGGTTCCTTCTGATCCTATGGTGGAATTTATCTAACATGATGACTTTTCTGTTCTGCTCCGATGTTGGAACATGTTTTTTTGTTTTGTTTTGTTTTTTGTTTTTTGAGACAGAGTCTTGCTGTCACCCTGGGTTGAGTGCTGTATCATCACAGCTCACAGCAACCTCAAATTCTTGTCATTGTTGTTTAGCTGGCCCAGGCTGGGTTCGAACCTGCCAGCCTTGGAGTATGCGGCCAGCACCCTACCCACTGAGCTACGAGTGCAGCCCTTTTGGGTGCCTCTTATTCCATGACAAGAGGTTAAGTGACAATGTTGAGTACATTCTTCAGTCCTCAACCACAGTTGATCTGGGTATAGGATGTTCAATTTGAAAAGCCACCAGTTATTTTAGAATACACAAAGCTTATGGGAAGAGTGGACAGAGTTGATCAGTATTGTGGATGTCACGGATTTACAAGGCAGTCCTAGAAATGGTGGAGAAATTATTATTCTGCTTGAGGCAAGTTGTAGTTGTGAAAAGCGACATCTTTTACTCATTACACAAGAAGGAGGAGAGGAGGGAAAAGTGCAGACACACCTTTGTTACAGGAGAAATCTCATCACTCAGCTTGTGAGCAATGGGAGAACAGAAATTTGAGGAAAGGGGGAAGACCATCATCTTCTGACGCTGAGGAAAGGCTAAATGGGCAGATGCATTTTATGATGCAAATTAAAAAAAAAAAAAAACTCACAAAGGATAGCTTTGTTGGCAGAAGAGATATATGAAAAAGATGGAAGGAGCAAAACCATTTTCTACTGTGAGACATGCAAGAGGAAGAAGCCTAGATGGCATCCGGACTTTGCTTCAAGAATTATCGCTCAAAAAATTATAAACAGGGGGAGGGAGGGTAGTTGGTGGGATCACATCTATGGTGCATCTTAGAAGGGTACAGATGAAACTTACTAAATGCAGAATACAAATGTCTTCATACAATAACTAGGAAAGTGCCCTGAAGGCTATGTTAAACACTTTGATGAAAATGTTTCAGATTGTATATGAAGCCAGCACATTGTACCCCACGATTGCACTAAATGTACATAGCTATGATTTAATAAAAAAATTATAAGCAAAAACATTTTATTTTAGGTAACCTAAAACAGAGAATAAACTCACCAATTGAGTTTATATTTGTGTTTTTCTCTTTTATAATTATAGGATCATTACAAGTAGTCCACCAACCTCTTTCTTGCCCCAAATAATTAGGAGCTAGAGAATATGACAGTGGCAGAAAAATTGGATTGGAAAGGTCGTGATTAGGGTTTGTGGAGTATCCTTAGTTATGTTCTATTGCCCCAGGAATGGAGAGATTTTTATTCTTGTATCTCCAGCTACAGTCAATGATGTGAAGGTCAATCCCTGTTTTATTACCTATATTTTAACTGGCATTTCTTAGTGTTTCTCAATTGTACACAGGTGGCTGCTTTTCCTACCACTAGTCATGCTTCTCTGATAGCATTGAATTGTCAAAGTATATGAAAAAGTAAAATTTTTTTTTTCAAATATTTCTGTAGAGAAGAACAATCTTTACCCTTTTATTTATTTATTTTTATTTTTTGGCCATGGCCTGATTTGAACCTGCCACCTCCCGTATCTAGGGCCGGCACTCTACTCCTTTGAGCCACAGGTGCTGCCCCAAACTAAAATTCTTTACATGCACAGCAGCGATTGTTCTTGTTTTTCTTTCTTTCTTTTTTTTTTTTTTTCTGACTCTTCATCTGTCAGGCTTGTCTCACGGTAACCAATCAGTTGTTTCTCCAACTATAATCTGTTTCCTGGGAGCTACTATCTCTGAATACATATAGAAAGACCAGAGAGACAGATAGAGAACTTTTTTCTTGGACTGAGAGAACCTTTAGCTACTTTTGAGTGATATAGTTTTGTAATAATATGGTTACTGATTAGTTTCTGGTAGGTAGAGATCCCCAAACTCTGAGTTAAAGAATGAAAAATGTGAGATCTGTAAGGTATCTCCTTTTACTGCTCCTGGTGGACTTTTCTCTATTTTACAAATTTACTTCTGACCTCAGTTTTATTCTGTAAAACAACTTGGTTTGTGATATTGTTTTATTTTTCAATTTTTCTGTTTCTTCAATGTTTAGGAAAACATTAATCGAGTTTTCCTTAAGGAATGTTGTCACTGCACAATTTTAAACTTGAAGACCCATTTAAGCATTTTTATGATATAAAAAATTTGGAAACAACTTAAATATTTTACAATTCTATAGCTTGGTTATTATTATATAAATTGTGAAATTTATAATTTGGATTACTATGCATAATTCAAAACCATATTTTCAAATATTTCCCAGTGACACAAAATGTTGTGTGAGAAAAACAAATTATAAAACTATATTATTCCAATCTCGTTTAAAAAAGATACACACATATTGCAAAGAAAACATTTTGGTGAGACATACATGAATATGTTCAACATGGTTACCTTGATCTGATTGGATTATGGGTGAATTTCTCTTTATTGCACTTGTATATATTTTCCAAATTCTCTTCAATAAGCTAGTGCTTATACTGGAACCTGAAAAAAATTGGATTCATTTTTTTTTAATTTTTAAAGAGATAGTGAGCACCTTAGAATTTTAGAAGACAAAAACCCCAAATCACACCAAAGCATAAATTTTACTACTTATAAAATGCATGAACAATTATACTAATTAAAAAATTTTTTTTCTTTAGCATTAGCCATTTTGAATAATATCCACCTCAAACAAATATTGTTAACACTTCATAGAAGATAAGAAATGTTGATTAGCTTGAGCAAAGGAGGCTGCAGTGTAATTCATGTGGGATTTTTGGTCCATATTTGAAGATAATAATGCTTATTTGTATTTAAAAGAGAAACTCCCACTGGTCTTTTAAAATTTTCCAGCTTCATAATTGTTCCACTTCACTAAGTCATTAGAAAATACTGAAAAGGATCTCTGCTTGTATTTGTCATTGTCAAAAACTGACCTTAGTCAGCAGCTTGATTTTGATTAAAATAGCATGCTTGGGCTGCAGGCCCATGTGGCACACACAGTTAAAATGGAGCACTGTGCTTTCTCCTTACTGGTGATGAGCATTTATTTTTTGGCTCTTTATTTTCATGACAAGAACTATACATATAATTTGCAACCCATATAATACGCTTTTTTGCACTGTAAGCCTTATCACTTGTTTTATTTTGGAAAACTACAAACCCAGAGATTTCAAATATTGACATATACAAAAGAACTATAAAATTTTGCAATGGAATTTTCATGAAATAAGCTGATTATGATATTAGGATAATAAATACTTTTTTTTTTTTTTGTAGAGACAGAGTCTCACTCTATCGCACTCGGTAGAGTGCCGTGGTGTCACACAACCTCCAACTCCTGGACTTAGGTGATTCTCTTGCCTCCCGAGTAGCTGGGACTACAGGCACCCACCACAACGCCTGGCTATTTTTCTGTTTTGCAGTTCAGCTGAGGCCGGGTTTGAACCCACCACCTTCAGTATATGGGGCTGGCGCCCTACTCGATGAGCCACAGGCACCGCCCAGGATAATAAATACATAATAAAATACATGAGGGTTATTTGATATTAAGAACAGTACATGAAAATCCACATTTTGAATATGTACATATGTGGGGTCCTCTGGTTGGTTCCCTGAGTCTGGAATGAGGATGGTTCAAGTCCAGCCAATGATGGAGAGATCAGAGCAGTCTCAGGCAGCTTATTACAGGAAAAAGGAAGAAGCTACAGGAAGTGCAAATGAATAGGGAAGCCACACAAAATGAAAATAGGTTCCAGAGAGAGAGGAATGGGTCATTCTCTGTAAGTGGAGAAAGACCGCCATGTCTGAGTGCACGCTGCCTTTTATAAGCTCATTATTTTGTCCCTCCTTTCTCCTGGTAAGATTGGTTGTTATTTCTCTCATTTTGGGGTGATTGACAGGGTTATACAATAGATGACATGATAGTTTACATAACAGGTGAGTTATATAACAGTTTCCCTTTCCAGACATGCATCTTCCCTAGAATCCTGCAATAAATCTCCACCCTTTCTATGCTAATTAGATGCTAATACACTCACGTCAGTTAAAGGTCACTAGGAAATCCTTACTATGCATGTTCCTGCCAGGGGACAGTTCCCTGGGGGCACTTGGTTCCTAGATGAATTTCAGTTCCTTCTCTCCACCCTTAGCCACTTCCTGGCCACTTATTTACCATTCCTCCACACCGACCCCACTCCTGGCAAACCTAACCTGTAGGCTATAAATACACTGGCATTAGATGGCATTGTAAGAGTAGTACCTGAATGTCTTTAGTTGTAGTTATATTCATTTCCCTTTAGCAGCAGCTAGTCTAAATTATATTAAATTACATTAAGAAGAGGAAATTAATTAATTCATCAGTAAAGATATTCTATAGCTCTTTATGTAATTAATGGCAAGGAGACCAGACTCTAGAACTAGACTGAGTTCAAATCCCCATGGTATTACTTACCCAGGGGAGGTAGTGGCTACAGTGTGAGTGTCACTCCAAAGAGATGGCAAAGAATTTGAGATAAACATCTCCCTCTCACAATAACTAAATGTTGAGATAGGCAAGAGAGAATGAAATGCAGGAACTTGGATGCAATAATTTCTGTTTCACTTGCTCTGCCAGCTTTGTTTTCTCCCATCACATTGCAAGTTCCTCCATGTACAACTTTGGCCTTTGGAACTTTGCACATGGCCACTGAGGCTTTGTGGCAACAACCTTTTGATGTTTGTCAACAAAAAGGAGAGAGCATCTATCACCAAGCTATGGTTCAAATATCTTGTGCAACAATTGGCCAATCACAGTGACTGGGGGTGGATATTAGTTTCCAGTTCTGTGAAACCAATTACTAAAAATTACTTGTTTAAAACAAAGTACATTTATTATGTTATAGTTTCAGTGGGGCAAGAGTTAGGACACAGGATGCTGGGTTCTTTGCTCAGGGTCTCGTAGGCTGGAGTTAAACTTTTAGCTGGTCTCATCTGAGGCTTAAGTCCTTATTTTGAAGGCTGGTCCATGTCATTGGCGGAATTAAAATCTTTGTGATCGTAAATCGAAATCCTCATTTTCCTGCTGGCTGTAGGTTGGAGCTCACTGTCAGCTAATCGAGGCCATGTTCATGTCCTAACCACCCAGTCTTCTGACATCAAGTCAGATGACATCTCCAAAGCCAGCAGAATTCCTTTCTTGTTCTGCCGCGGTGAAGTCTAACATAACAGAATCATGGAAGTGACTCTCTCATTATATTCACAGGTCCCACCCACTCTCAAGGGAAGAGAACTACATAGTGTAAATACCAGGGCAGTGACTCTTACCAGTTTTCACTTTCGAATTTTGCCTAATAATAGGAGTTAGAGCGTTGTGCATGGACCAGCCAGGGTCATTGCCCATTACAATGGGCTGACAGAGCTCAATTTTCTTTTATTGTCCTCTTCTTTTTCTCTAAGATTTCCAAGTCTAAGGATTATTAATTTTCCCCTCTAGATATAAGGCCTTTGGAATCTGAGAGGGTTTTGTTCTGTCTCTTCTTTTCTGTTCCACGTCCAAGATATTTTCAACAAAATTTCTCAGTAAATGTTTACTGAATTGAATTCATTAATTAAAAGTGTTAAATGTATTAAATGTGTTGATAATCTCACAAATAAATAAATTCCCACCTGGTTTGGCACACTCCTTAATAAATCTATCAGGAAAGCCGTAAACTTAATGGACCATGGCTCTGAAGTATTTCATAGCTACCTCTACCCATTCATGAAATCTTTTTTGTTCAGTCTCAATACTTAACATGAAATTTGAATTTTAATCCACTCCAAGGGATATAGATTAATCCAAATTTTAATCTTTGATCTTGAAGTGCAGCCAGTAATGCTGTACTGAGTATACCATATTTATATAAAGTAAATTAATTTTGATTAAGTTGGTTGATTGAATATATTTTCATAAGAGATCTTTTGTAATAACTATTTTTAAACTGTATAAATGAACATGTAGGAGGATAAAACTATGCATTTTTAGGAAAGTTTACATTATAGAAAAGGCCATGTTTAGCTACAGAACAACAACAACAAAAAAGCCCAAAAACTTTTTGGCATCATATTTAAGAAAATGCTGCTAATTCAAGTTTTATTTTCTTTCTCTTAAATTCATGCTAACAAAATAAAGTTTATGAATTTCATAGCAACAGGGGATTTCCCTTAGTGATAGAAATCCAGCTAACTTTGATTATATATCAGATTATGAAAATGTTATTTTTGTGAGAAAAGTTTCAGTAAAATATCTTCTTTGAAAGAAGATATTAATAAATACTTGCAAGAACAGGAAACACATCAGTACCATCACTTTTTCTAGGTTTCAGGAAGGATATTCTAACATTGGTTTTCGACTTGTATGGACAGTCTCATTTTAATCTTAGAAAAGTACAGATTTCCACATTCTGGAATGTGATGCATCTTTATTTCTTTTAAGGTAAAACATTAAGAAAGATGTCCTGAGGAAGACTCTGAGTTCAAAGTAAAGGACTCTGAGAAAAACTCTACAGTGGCAAACAACAAGCTACCGTACTCCCGTAAATCAGGCATGAACTTTTTCAGTGATATGACTCATATTAAAATTTATATTTGTTCTTTCCAGAACATTTTTTCATAATTTACATTGTTATGTCACAACTTTCACCTAAAAGGGGTGGGGGGTAGGTAGAGTCTTATAATATTAACTCAACAAGTATTGAAGATGCGTTTGTTAGATGCCCACTATGCAAGGTACTGAGTGAGGCTCAGTGAGTAATAAGATCAACTGGGCTTAAGTCTTGCCTTTAGAGAGCTTTTTATCTGGTAAGAATACTATTATGCCCACAAATAATTATATAAAAGTTCAGGAGTGGCACTAAATGGCACAGATGCACAGACGAGGGAGATAAGGACGTTTGTTTGGGGTTCCTAGTGAAGGTTTCATGAAAAAGGTGGGATAGAAAGATAAGTATTATTGGAGAAAACAACATGAATTGAAAACATATGAAGTGGCTGAAAATGTCTGTGGAGGAGATCAATGAGAAGAATAAGGAGTTGGGCATCCTAAGAAGCTGTTGGAGACTTTATGAGGAGGAAAGTAATGTTGTCAAAACTGACCTTTAGGAAGACTGATCCAGAGATGGTTGAAAATGGATTCAAGTAGGAGAAAAGCTAGAGATAGGGAAATGTGTTTATAGATCAATTTCATGAGAAGGGATACCAGGTATCCAGATTCAAAGGAAAGACGGCCTGGAGTTAAGTAGTGACACATGGAACAAGGAGGAGGTGAGGCTGTGTATGGTATTAGAGCTGACAGCACTCAGTATCTCTCAGGAGAATACAAGCTCTACGGAGGAAAGGACCTGTTACAATCTTTGTTAGGTCCTCATGCTGAGCATTGTGCCTGGCACATAGTGTGTCCTCAATGAATTTAAATTTATTTATTCTTATTATTTCGTTTTATTTTTAAAATTTTAAATTAATTGTTGCGTGGTATAGTGCAATGTTTCGCTATATCCCTACAACATGGAATGATTACATCAAATGATTTAGAATTAGAATGATTAGTATTTCTGAATGAATAAATGACTAGAAGTTGAGGGTGATGAAGGAGGTAGATATTGTGCTTACTTGTGAAGAGTACATGTGGGAATATTTAAGGGACGAGTCACATCTTGCTGTGCTTGCATTACTAGTAATAACGATTTTATAAGCTTGAAACTAATATTCAATTATTAGTTGTAAATAGATTAGAAATTATATTATATTAGAAATTTGATAGGATTGCAGACTTGACAAAAGGGAAGACAGTAATAGGGGTTTGATTTGGAAGAGATTTCCTGGCTTTGGGAACAAAGCGTGAGACCTTGTCACTTTAATATAGAGAAGGCTGGTGTGTTGAACATCCCCCGTCCCCCCATAACTGCTGCACGGCTGGCCCCAGGCTGGAGGCCTTGTGGCCATTCTCTGCCAGGGTGGGGACTGGTGCTCTGGGAGAGTGCTTTTTGGAAGTTAAGAATGTGGAATCTTTAAACTTTGTTCAACACAGGAAGATTTGCTCCCGACCAGATAAGGAGATGAAATATTTCTGGCTTTAGTTTAGCCAGAGGAGTCTATCTGTCTGGACGCAAGGCTTTCAGAGTATTAAAACATCGCATCAGCGATGTGTGACTGTGAAGGCTAGGATTTTTTTCCTTGAGTCATGCTCCTAACTGTTTACCTTTTCAGACTCTGTTTGTGTTAAGATCATAAATATTTTAAAACAATAAAAAGTAGAAAGTAAATCCATACAATTAACATAATTAGTTGTAGAATTAGTCTAGTTCATAGGAATATAAGTGCAGCAAGAACCATGACGGGATTGTTTGCCTTGCCTTCATGAAATTTATGATTGTAACACTGATGTGTGAAATCAATATAGAGCTAGCTGATAGTCAGAGCGGCATCCTGGAAGTCTCACGAAGAAGGGTGTGCCTCCCCAATCCCCACTGCTCTTCAAACTATCTCCTTGTCTTTATTTATTATTTCACTATAATTTTCATAATAATTTTCAATTGGTCTCACTTGCCCCACCAGGCCACAAGCAAGGAGACCCATAGCGTGTTGGGGCTGGCTTTCCTGACAAACTTGTATGTTTCTCTCACTTCTACCAGGGATGAGGTCTCAAAGATATGTCCACCCAAGAGCTGCTGAAGACAAAGGTGCCATTTCATGACAGCTGTATAAATTAGACCTGGAACAATGTATTTTGTAATAGGGACTTCATGATACAGGATATTATTTACCTCCATTGTTGCCTAAATGGATTTCATCTGTGTTTCTCCATCTGAAAAATAAATTATTTTCCTTAAGTACAAACATAATGAAATATTATTAAAGCTATAATTTTTCTTCTCACACAAGCAATAATTAAAAATTTCTTGAATATTTCACTTAATTTCTCTATGCTTAAGTTATTACAACTTAATAAGAGTAAGGTAGGAACAAAGCTTCATTATTTCAAAGCACATCTTTTCAGGAAGGTGAACATTTTTGCTGGCTGGTTAGAGAAAGCCTATTGACCTAGCAGGCATGGTTTATTGATGGAAACCACAGATGATAGTGTTATAATGACTACTTACTTCAAATGACATTGTTTGCCCAACAAGTAGGAGATAAAAAAGACCATATTGAAAATATATATGCCAAATATTCAATTTATTTGGTGGATTTTTAACTTGATCATATTTATCACAGACTACAAGCTAATTCAATGGTGATGAAATAATTTTGAGATTGTTATCTTCTACTTTAAAGGCTAATATGATATTGAAGACCTCTAGAAATTAAACAACAGAAATATAGTTCATAACTGTGCTTGAATTAAGACTTAGCCCTTGCCACCTCGGAGTTCCTAACTTGGTTTATATTATACAATGAAAGTAATTTTTTTTTTCTACATTATAAACAAAGATCCATAGGAAGGTATAGGTGCAAATATTTATGGCCTCGTACTTCATGGAGGGTATAAGTTAGGGTGCCAAGGAGGAGAGGAGAGAGATGAAGTTTGAAAATGAATTTAGTGAGAGGTCCATTATAAACCCCAAAAGTCAGAACAGGTTCTGAAGTAATACTAAGTATGTTTATTTCAGGAAGATCACTTTAGCTAACAATGTGTGGGAGAAAAATGGGGGTTATCAAACAAGGAGGCATAGTCCAAGCATTAGTTTATGAGCAGTAACTGCAGTGAAGCCATGACACTTGTCTCTCTACTAAGTATTTATACTTTAGTAAGCACTTTACAAGCTTACTTACTCTTACCACAAGCAACTCTTCAAGAGATGCTTAAGGCTAGAAATGGAGCCAAACTCGTTAACATGGCGAGAGAGAGAGAGAGAAAGAGAGAGAGAGAGAGAGAGAGAGACAGAGGCGCCGAGGGGATAGGAGGGGAGGGGAGGGGAGAGAGAATATGAATTAGGGTTTTCAATGAAGTCTGTGACAATAGTAATAGAGAAGAAGTAACCATTCTAAGATATGTTTTAGAAGTAGACTCAAAGGGATTTTGAGGACAAACTGACATTGGGTGATGAGGAAAAGAAGCTGGATATGGTGAACTGTTTTTTTTGTTGTTGTTGTTTGTTTGTTTTTTGTTTCATGGCTTGTCAGCAGGGTTAAGGATTCTCTTCTTAAGAAGGGCTGGAACAGGAACGATCATGAATGTAGTTTTGAGAAGATTTTGAATTGCCCCTGGTGGACATCCAGACAGAGATGCCCATTTTGGAGCTGTAAATGCTGCTCTGAAGCCCTTAGAGATATAAAATACACAATGGAGTGCTTGGAAATCTTGAATATGGCTGAAATCCCCAAACGGATGGAATAGCGCACACTGAAGGAAAAGGGTTAGGCAGTAGGCTAGACAGGAACAGAGCAGACGATGCGAGTGGCTAGTTACTTTGAATTCGTCTGGGTCAGGCTGACCAGGGCTGAGGATGAACTTGGGCGGGGGGTGTTATCAGGACCTTGCAGGTGGTTTGCGTTGTTGAGAAGAGTTAAGTAAGACCTTGGGAGACTTCAAAGAAGCAGCTGATACTCCTCGAAGTTGCATAAACATCTCAAACTGTGCTTTCTGCAGGGCCTGCTGTCAGTAGACGGGCCTGGCTTGCGTTCTCGCTAAAACTTTCTTTGCTCTTTTCAATTTTTTCGCTAGGTAGCTGGAGCCACCACCCAGCTCTAACAGAAAGCACCTTGGGCCAGGTGTGGAGGCTCACACCTTAATCTTAGCAATTTGGGAGTCTGAGGTGGGTAGATAATTTGAGCTCAGGGGTTGGAGACCAGCCTGAGCAAGAGTGAAACTCCGTCTTTACTAAAAATAGAAAACTAGCCCGGCGTCGTGGCGGACACCTGAGTCGCAGCTACTGGGGAAGCTGAGACAAGAGGATCACTTCATCCTAAGAGTTTGAAGTTGCTGTGAGCTGTGACACCATGACACTCTACCCAGGGCGACAGAGACTCCATGTCAAAACAAAACAAACAAACACTCTGGGTTAAGTCGATTTTTAAATTGGAAATGTTAGCGGCACATTCCGGGGAGTAAGAAGATGGAAGGCCCAGGGTGCAGTCAGGAAGGCTGAGAGGTCTCAGGAAGGGCTAAGGGGTTCAGTCAATACCGTCAGATGCTGCAGAAAATACTCAAACACACATTAACAATTAAAAGAACGCGGCTTCATAGCTACACGGACCAACCTCAGCTCAAACCCAGCTATTCCCAGCCACACAGCCGACTCTTCTCTTTTCCCACGAGATGCCAGCGTTTCCCACCGCGGTTCTCCATGGCTCTCCCCTTTCCTCCCTCCCCGCAAGCAGAGAGCAGTTCTCCCGCAGGGCGTAGGGGGCTCGCCTCCCACTCTTCCCGTCTCCATGGAGACCTTCCCTTAATTAGGTCAGGGAAAGCGCATGGCTGGACCGGCGAAACGGCCCGCACAGCAGCGCCGAGGGCTGGAGCAGAGCGGGAGGAGAGGACGAGCAGGCAGGCGGCAGGTGGGCTGGGACCGGCCCTCGGGCAGCCCGGCCGCCGCCCCCCGCGTCCCCAGCTCCGGCCGCCCGCGGGCGCAGCAGTCGCCGCCGGTCCGGGTCCCAGGGGATCAGCGCGGGGAGCGGGCGCGCGGGCTCCTGGCCCTTCTCGGCTGTGCATCCTCCAAGCTGTGTCTTCCAAGTTTCTGTTCCTTCCTTCTTGCTCTACCATCCTCAGTCCTTTCCTTTATTCTATGGCCATCCCTCTACTGGTCAAGGTTGGCTTCTCTGGAATCTTCCTAAACCAATGCGCCCCGGGGACGCTGCGCTTTCTCCTCGGCAGGCGAGAACAGTGACTCATGGAATTGAATTTGAGCCGGGGTTTGGGGCGGCGGGTGGGGTGGGGAGGACTTGAGCGTGCAGCCGGGAGGTTAACACCTTCCCTTTCTTATTATAGCACCTGAGCCTTAAAATTCCACTTTACACTTAGATTTAAGAGGGGAATTAATACCATAACCCAGGGGATAGAACACTCACATCAGATTGTGATAATGGACAAGGTTAAAGCTTTGCAGTTTTGTGGAAAACTATGCAGGTTTAATGATTAGGTATTTTTTGGGGGGGTTGTGTTTTATCTGAGGTAAACACCTGCTTATTGAAAAAATAGAGGATTTTGTACAAAGAAACTTGCTTTGGTGAGCTTTAAAGAACTTTAAAATGATCCTGGGGACCTTTTTATTGTTAAAATGGTATTTTCAGTTTTACAAATACATATCTAATATGGAGATATTCTTTTTTTCCATCTGTACCTTAAATTCTATGTGAAAGTTTTCAGTTCCTTCTAGAGACTACATTCCTAGCGAATATTACACAAGCTTTTTAGATGAAAGGAGTTTTTAAATAAATTGAGTTGAAACGGCTATTGATCATTTCTTCTATTTAAGTTTAACGTTCATCAACAGTATTTTGAAATATTTTTCATAACGATAGTGTAATTTTAAAACATGAGGAATTACTGCTGTGAATAGCAGTGTGTGGGTGTTCTAGATTTCCATCAACTGAGGTTAAATATTTTCACACAATGCAATGTAATTTTGTGTGATTGCCTGATATTCATTTTATTTCTAACTCCTTTATATTTAATTAATTCAGTTTTTAGAAGCAAATTCACGTATTATTTGTTGGAAAGTAGTGTTTTCAATTTTGTTAGATGTATAAAATTATGCAGCACATACTTCTCAGTGCGTTAATAATCGACTCAGTTGGATGAGGAGTCTAAATTGAAAGTACATGACATTAAAGTGACGCGTACACACACACATACACACACATCACCTATAGAACGTCCAGTAGTTTAATTCTGAAGTTCAAAATATACATGTTTAACTGAACTGAATACACCTTCAATTAATTTCCAGATGGAGAAACTAATTATTCTGCTCTGGTTACAAGATATTGTTAAGGTAAGACATCTTTGAATGGGCCTCTATTGGAATAATTTGCTAAAGGGCGGGCTGGGACTTTCCTTCTGGAAAATGAAGGGTATGTTGAAGGGACATGACACTACATATAAAAGTTAGTACCTAAGAACATTTTTCCTGCTGGGTATTGCACACATGTGGGCGTACAGAAGGCATCTGTTTTCATGGCTAACAGAATTTGGGGGGGATCAGTGAGAGAGAGTTTAGAATTTGATAAAAGACATGGCATAGTAAGATATTTCAAGGTTTGTTTTTGGTAGGAATTTTGATATACATACCATTCTCCTGAGAGTTGAAGGTTTATTTGTCATTTAGGGAATATAAGAGGTCTTTGATCTTGTGGTCTATTTTACCTTGTTTGCTAATATTTTCATTGCATCAAAATGAACCGAGGGTCTAAAATGACTGAGTTAAGTGTCTTGTGCCCAAATGTGTGTTGCCGAGAATGTCTAGGAAATAATCTGATTTGTAGACCTTAGCAGCAAGGTGTACAAGTGACACTTTGTTTTCCTTAGGACTTTGAGGCTCCTCTTTGCCAACCCAAAGGGACACCGTGCTTCCAAGTTAGAAACATGAACCTTAAATTTTCTTGCTCTTATATTACTTGCTTTTCTTAAGTCACTTTCAAAGTTATATTTATAGATGGAAGAACCAGTAGAGTAATCCCTGTGTAAAACTGTGGAAATGTTTTAAATTACAATTTTGGCATATTTTAGGTATCAATTTCCTCATGAAATAAAAAACTAAAATGAGTTTTTACTAGTTTTACAGTTACTTCTCTTTCCTGTTTCAGATCTCCAATAGTTTCCATTACATACCAGCGAATAAACACACCACAGACATTTTTATTGAATGGGATGAATTTCCTGAGTTTTATTTTTTAAAATATCAGCATGTTAATCTTGTTGCTCAAAACGTAAGACATCTTTTTCTCTTAATTCTGAAAAAAATTAAGCATAGCATGAATTTATTTTTACTAAGTATTATATAAGTAGGAATTTAATAGTTTTTAGTCTTTCTTATTTTATTAATACATAAAATGTTAGCAGTTATCGTCAGTAAATAGTTGTCCAAGTTAATATTTAAATTTTTATAGGAATGACTATGTAATTGTCTTTTAAAATTTATATACTGAAGAAATAATTTTTAAAAGTAATTCATTTAGGTGAAAATGAATATTTTATATATTTATATTCCATACTGAAAAACTGCTTCTCAAGAAAGAGATAAACAAAAATCAAACTTTTAAGTGAAATCCTGACTGTGAGATTAATGTTCAGTAAACATTTCTTAAGCAGGTAAATCTCATTATTTACAGAATGTCAAAAGTATTCTCACAGACCCACAAAAGCTTCAGAAGTCAATAATAACACTAGAGGAAAATGAAGACTATCAAATAATTATACAATCTATAAAGTGTGGAAAAATTTTAAGTGAAAAGTCATTTCAAACCCATAAGTATTTTGTATGTGTATTAACCAACTTTATCAACTATGTTATCTAATAATAAAAGTTAAATTTTTATTATCAGATAATTTGAATTTTACAGTGATTTACGGATGTGTAACAATATCCTAAAATTATATCATAATAGTAGTATTTTTAATATAATGTAGATTTCAAAATTTAAAGAAAACTATAAACTAAGGTAAGACTATAATTTCCAGTGGCATTTGACGTAGACTGATATGAGTGCATAGGTGTAGTGGGGATTTTAAGTGCAATCCAGATTATGTCAAAAATATATTATGGATTTGTAATCTAATTCATTCATTTTAGACTAGAAGCAACTCTTATATGGTCTAGAAAATATTTTATGAGTAGATAGTATATTTTCCAATCATGGTGAATATTTTCTAATTCAATATCCTTTGTGTTTCATTCATTTGTATTTGAATCAGTACTAATTATTCTACCTGATTTTTTAGGTGGAATCTCAACTAGCAATATTAAAATACTAGCAACAACTACAAGTGTTTCTTTTAATTGGAGTGTGCTCTCTTCCAAAAATACATCTGTGTCAATATCTCTTAATAATTCTTCACAAATGATGCAAGATAATGTTGTGGATTATGAGTGGGGTGGGTAATTTGAAACCTGCAACCTTGTATGCTTTTGCCTTTGAATTTAAGCAGTTGAATTTGGATTTTGTAAATGTATTTCAAAGACTGGATGTTCAAGTCGAAACAGGTACGTAGACCTTTGGTTTTTTATTCATTAATATGCTTATTATGCATTTTGAACATAATCTGGCAGTTCTATTGTTCTTTTTCAAAGTGATCGAGCCAATGATTAATTACTGAAAACTGCTGAGAAATGAATTAGCATAGTCTCTTTTCTAACTATATAATTTTGGTATCTTAGTGATTTACTGAAAAAAACTGGTCTTAGCATATTAAGCACCAACTTGCCAAGTTTATTTTCTTTCCATCATATCCTTTAAATTGTATTAAGTGGATTCTCTTTTCCTTAACTCTGGCAGTGGCTTGTATAGATTTCATAGCTCTTTAATTGACTTTATAATACCAATAAGGCCAGGAGTGATAACTCACACCTGTAATCCCAGTACTTTGGAGGCCAGGGGAAAAGTATCCCCTGAGGCCAGGAGTTCAAGAGCAGCTTGGGCAACATAGCAAGACCCCCATCCCTAAAATAATAATGATAATAATAATAGTAATAATAATAATGTACCAATGAACAGTCTCATTTTTCAGATATTGAAAGATGTGTTTCTGGGGAGTGTCTATCAGTGGTGAGCATTTGACTGCAAAAGGTCCATTACATTCTATTCTCAACAGATCAGTCTTTAATCCTATTTAAAGCTTTCCATTATTCATCTCTGATCAGATCTAATCTAAGTTTTGAAAACTGCAGGTTTTGGAAAGGGGAATATTTTCTATTTTCTGGTCTTCCTCATTTCACATCCTCCCACATGGTGGAAACAGGTATCAGAGACGAGGACAGGCTCACAGGGGGCTGATGAAGGCAGTCAACTCTCTGTGATGGCTTAAGCACCCCATGTCAATACCCCTACAGGGTACAAAATGATCAGTAAACTTCAAGACACGTATCGTACAAGTGAAGCAGAGAAACACTCAAATAGTAAGAAAAAGGTGGGAAAGTAATTAAAGCACCTCCTCTTCCCCTCTCCCCCTCTCTCGTAGCCTGTGAAAACTCTGCCCTCTCCTCCTCTGCCTTTCTGCAAAAGATCCTTTTCATAGGGCAGCGCCTGTGGCTCAAAGGAGTAGGGTGCTGGCCCCATATGCTGGAGGTAGTGGGTTCAAACCCAGCCCCAGCCAAAACCTGCAAAAAAAAAAAAAAAAAAGATCCTTTTCATATATTGCTCCTATGCTGGGTTGAGGCACTGCTAAGGTTTCACCATAAGTTAATGAGCAATATTTCTCTGAATCAGTTGATATTTTCTCTGGTCTGTCTCTGGTGTACCATCTGGGAGAATAAAAACAAGAAACCATTCCAGCTTTTTCTGGAACGTGAACACTTTTGAAGTCAACTGACTGAGAGAAGCATTCTTAGCAAGAGTTGTATCTCACACTCTGAAATAATAATCACCTGAGGTCTATTAACAAAGACTCTACCAGTACAAAAGGAAAGGAAAGGCGACCTAAGTAAGGTTACTTTAAAAATACTCGTGGTTTTTTATTTTAATGAAGTAATAATTAGACGATTTTTCTTTAGAACTATAGCTATTTTTTAAACTATTTTAATTGGTGGTAATTCATTTACTACATGTTCAATAACAGCTTTAATACTTTTACTGGTTTGGGAGAAATATAGGGAAAGTGTACTTTTGATACAATGATGTTTTCACAGTTAACTTCTATATAAGTTAAGAGGTGCAATTTTGAAACGTTGTGTTACTGAATCCATCTTTAACAAGGCACTTCTTTGGTAGGTTCATGTTCACAAGGATGGGTACCATTAAAAAATAACTGCTATAGAATTAGCAGTGAGGGTAAGCCATGGAATGTAGCCCAGCAACATTGTGAGTTATCCTCAAGTTCTGCACATCTTGTGGACATAAAAAATGAAGAGGAAAAACATTTTATATTTTCACATCTCAGGTCAAATAATCAAATAATCATATGGACTGGTTTTAGAAATATAAAGGTCAGTAAATATAAAGAAATATGTACATTGTGATAAATAAAACTATTTTACCTATGTTCACTTATCCCTTATTCATCGATTCCTTTCTTTATTAGCTCAATCAATGCAGTAGGAGCTCCACAGTTGACCACCTCCCTCCCTACATTGACTACATTGATCCTTCAGTTCACCTAATTTCTATAGACCAGACATGCATCACACGTACCCAATGGAAGTTCCTGATGTTGACCTCCTTAGTATGTTGGCTGGTTTGTTACAGTCCCTTGTGTGGACAACTTCCAGAGATTCTACTGTGTTTATTTCGTACTTCTTATAAGCCACTCTTTTCTCTTTCTGTAGAAATTTCATTTCAATCCTTTTGTAGGCATTTGTTACATACTTAATTTTAGTTTAATTTTGGTTTTCTCTAGTCCTGTCCTAAGTACATTTGGGTGAGCTCATCCATTTCTTAATTTACCCCCAACCTGATTATTCTCAAATCTTTATCTAACTCACTTTCCTCTTACAAGTTCCAGACAAATATTCATATTTTTTTCTGATTATCCCTCTGGCTCTTCCTACAGACACTTACTGTTACCAAGATGAAATTGTCATCTCTCTCATGTTAGACCTGCACTGATTTTTTATTTTCTCACCTCTGTGAACAATATAGAAATACAATTAAACCCCCAAACTTAGAAGTTTTTTTCATTTTATTTCTTTCATTCCAAACATCCAGGCTTGTGGAGCTCAATTATACTAAAAGAAATAAGGAAGATCTGAAGATTTTATTTAATGCTAGTGAAATAAAGAACATGTGATATTTTTCTCTTAACATTTCTTACCCTTTGGAGTGTCTCTTGAAATTTCATTGGGGCCAGCATTTTGTAGAAAAACCCAAGACCTAACATAGACATCTTTTCCAAGTCTATGCTTTCTTTTTACTTTTATTGTCTGGCACTCAAAGATAAACCTGTTCCCCATGAGATGTCCTTATCTGCAGTCACCCAAGGGAAATCCTGTCAATTTGATACTCATTTTTCCATGAAACTTTACGTAAGTGGAGGCAAAACTCTGGGCAATATTTAATTGCATTTTTTATCACTTTTCATATTGAATTTTCTTTATCTCTTAATAGGCAAAGAATGAAGCTCTAATAGATATTTCTTGAACCAAAGTTCATCTCAGATGACTTCTCCCCACCATGCTAATCACTTTCAAAGTAGACAAGTTAGTGTACAGAAGTCGTTTCTTGTTAGCTGATTGTTACAAACCATTTAAACTAGAATATGCATACTCTTCCAACAATTATGGTTAATGGTTTCTGTTATAAAGGTCACTGTATCATAGCTAATGTGGGACTCACAAGGAATCATTGTGGTTGCTAGGAATTATTTAAGATATAGCCTTTGCTATCAAGAGTCTTAAAAATAATTTGGGAGGGGGCTGCACCTGTGGCTCAAAGGAGTAGGGTGCCAGCCTTATATGCTGGAGCTGGTGGGTTCAAACCCAGCCCCAGCCAAAAACTGCATAAATAAATAAAAATAAAATAATTTGGGAAGTAAATGAAACATCAAAGTAACTATGAAATATCCCTTTGTAATAATAGCTTAGTGCTGTAGTCCTCCTAATTGTTAAGAGCACCATTCTATGCATTTTCCTTGTATGACAGATGGGGAAATCAAGGCACAGGGAGATTAACTTGCCCATACGGCTGTGCCTGGAAGTCTCTTTTTAACCCTAAACTCTTGACCTCTAAGCTGATTTTGGAGGTTGGCATCAAAGTCACCTCCTGGGCCTTAGTCCTCATAGTGGGTAGAGAAAGTAATCCCTTCTTGAAGCAAACCTGTGCTGAATACGTGTGAATTTGTGATTGGACTTCAAAGATATAGACTGTGACTTACTCACCACTGCATTCTTAACTTCAAACTAGGGCCTGGTACTCGGCAGGGACTTTTTTTTTTATTTTCTAAGTTATTTTATTTTATTTTATTATCTTTATTATTAAATCATAGCTGTGTACAATAGTGCAATCAAGGGGTACAATGTGCTGATTTCATATACAATCTTAACTATTTTCATCAAACTGATTAACATAGCCTTCATGGCATTTTCTTTATTATTGTATGAAGACATTTGTATTCTGCATTTAGTAAGGTTCGCCTGTATCCTTCTAAGACGCACCGTAGATGTGGCTCCCTCCACCCCAACCCTCCCCTCCCCTCCCTACCCTTGCCCCTTTCCCCATATTCTTGTGCTTTAGTTGGGTTATACCCTTCATAGGAAAACTATAAATTAGCTTCATAGTAGGGCTGAGTACATTGGATACTTTTTCTTCCATTCTTGAGATACTTTGCCAAGAAGAATATGTTCCAGCTCCATCTATGTAAACATGAAAGAGGTAAAGTCTCCATCTTTCTTTACGGCTGCATAATATTCCATGGTGTACATGTACCACAATTTATTAATCCTTTCGTGGATTGATGGGCACTTGGGTTTCTTCCAAGACTTAGCAATTATGAATTGGGCTGCAATGAACATTCTGGTACAGATGTCTTTGTTATTATGTGATTTTTGGTCTTCTGGGTATATACCTAGTAAAGGAATTATAGGATCAAATGGCAGGTCAATTTTTAGATCTCTAAGTATTCTCCAAATATCCTTCCAAAATGAACGTATTAGTTTGCATTCCCGCCACCAGCGTTGAAGTGTTCTATTTTCTCCACATCCACGCCAACATCTCTGGTTTTGGGATTTTGTTATGTGGGCTAATCTTACTGGAGTTAGGTGATATCTCAAAGTAGTTTTGATTTGCATTTCTCTGATGATTAAGGATGGTGAGCATTTTTTCATTTGTCTATAGGCTGTGTGCCTGTCTTCTTTAGAGAAGTCTCTCTTCAAGACTTTTGTCCACCTTGAGATGGGATCACTTGTTCTTTTCTTGCTAATACGTTTGAGTTCTCTGTGGATTCTGGTTATTAAACCTTTGTCGGAGGCATAACCTGCAAATATTTTCTCCCATTCTGAGGGCTGTCTTCAGCAGGGACTTAGTGAATGAGAGATTAATAGTCTCTTTTCACGATTTGGGGAAGGGTATATAGGTAACCTTCATTTGGTTCTCACCACATCCTTGTAGTTGAAGCAGGCACTATCACTATTTCTCTTTCATGTAAGGAAAATGGATCTCAGACAGAGAGGGCACATAGCTGATAAATGGCCATGCCAGATCTTGAACCTGTATCTGTTTGATCAACTCTCAAGCCCTACCCACTTGAAATACTGCCTGTTTTCAAACTACAGCACCTATGCAATAGAGCCGACTTTTGAGGGAACAGTATTGTTCCATTCTGCAAGGCAGAATTGGAATGTGTTGCTATAAGTCTCCTTAGAATATCTGAAGTGAACTGTTCTCATTAATCCCTATCCATGCAACTGGGTGGGTGATCTGTTTTGTTTTAGGGATGGTCTGACAAGCATGATATAGACATAGTATATGTTTTCATATTATCCTCTTTTCAAGAATTACGTTTATTTGTTAAGGAGCCAGTATCTACATACTCTCTAAGCCTGTTGACACCATGCAAAGTAGTCATAATTATCTCCTTTGTACAGAAACGAAAATTGAGTTTCTAAGTGATTAGAAGTTGCCACGAATGGATAGTAAGTGGCATAAGTTTGATTAGAATCTAGGTGTATTTTGTCAAAACTTATACTTTCCCTACTACCTTTTTCAAAGAGAGTAGCTGCATAATTGTCTAAAGGGAAATCCATTACTTAGGAGAATTTGGGTTGATGAGATTTACTAAGGACATCCTTTAGCAGAAAGGTATCAATAACCTCTCTTGATACATGCAACTTATATGATGACTTGAAATGAAATACCTAATATTTGATGAATATTTTTCTTTGTACCTTGTTGCATTTATCCCTTTGAACGCACTGCTTTTTAATGATCACAAAAATCATTAGAAGTAGGTTCTCTTATTATATTCTCTGTACAGATGAGAAAATAGAGGCTTAGTAGGGGATTCGGTAACTTGTCTAAATACATGTGGCTAATGAGTGAATGAAATTAAACTCTATCTTTAGCTTCTTGCGAAGGAGTACTAAGTAAAAATATGAAACTGACTGATGATTTAAGAATCTTAGAAAATTTTATAATGATGTGACTAATCAAAATCTTCAAATATACATATTTTAAAATGCGGTGATTGAAGATGTGACTTATTTCCTTTTAATTTGTTCATCTGATTATAGAAGAAAGGTCATCTCAAATGGACAGATGGATCATCTTTTGGCCTTAAGAAGAATGAAATATTTTCTTTTTCATTGCTACCTAAGAATGAAACAGATTGCTACATTTTACAGCAAAATACAACTGGATCAAACTATTTCTTTAGAAGATTTTTCTATTATCTTCCATTGCCATATATTTGTGAATATGAATGTAATTACTCTTATTAATATATTCTTTCTTATATTTGTGCATTTTGTTTTTTACCTATTTTCATTTATTCATTATTTTATTTTATTATTTTTATTATGGAATTATAATTTCTAATTAAAAATAATTATCTTTTATATTTTTTCAGTACCTTCTCTGCAAGAAAACATTTTGTTTCATGTAAAAAATGTTGGAACAACTGAAATTATATTTACTTGGAATACTTTGAGTGTGTGGAATAATTTGAATAAGTGGCTTACACTGGGATATAAGATCATCATTGAATATTATTTGGATTTTAAAGAAGAACACCATTTTGAAAGTGTGCCCCCACATACTACAGAAAAAACAATTACCCAACTGTTTCCTAGTCATATGTATAGATTTTTAGTCTTTGCAATAAACAGATGGGAGGCAAAAACTTCTTTAAGTCCAATACTCATTGTAGAAACACGTAAGTTATAAGACATCTGAAAATATAAGTTTTCAAATATTCGATACTGTCTTTAGAGGATACTTTCTGAGGATCTGATATTTTCTCATAGCACTCAGGGCAGATTTGTTAATCATTTTAAATTGCAATGAATCTCTGTACATGTTTGGCTTTTCTGTTAAACTCTAAGTCCTGTGAGGTAGGAACTATGTTTTATTTGTCTTTTAGCACCAATCGACATGGTGTCTAGCCTGGAGGATATGATTAAGGAATATTTATAGAACTAAATTTCTGATATAGGCTCAGACCAGGATATAATCAGTTATGCCTCCTTGTCTTTAAGAGATTAATAATGGAGGTCACTAGTGAGGAATAAAAATAAAAACAAAACTATATAGCAAAATACAATAACCTCAGTGCTCAGCCAGTGGTTCATTCAATAAATACTTACAAGAATCCACACGCTGAGTGACAGGGGAAAAGTCATGGAAAGGAGAGGCTGAGACTTGAAGGAAAAAAAGTATGTCACGAGTAAAAGTGTAGAGATAAGCTTTTCCAAAAGAACAATTGTGCAGACTGACTGGAGAAGAGGCTTTCCTCCAACATGAAGGCAACATCAGTTTGAGATTTGGTGATGCCAGGTTTGGGAATGCCACGGTAGGATTTGACCTAAAAGCAATGGAACTCTATTAAGACTATGATATGTGCAAGATAGTGTTTTAAGAATATTAATCTGGACGCATT
This sequence comes from Arctocebus calabarensis, assembly GCA_963573935.1. NCBI lineage: Eukaryota > Metazoa > Chordata > Mammalia > Primates > Lorisidae > Arctocebus > Arctocebus calabarensis. The sequence goes on along the minus strand of CAUYON010033518.1, from coordinate 8,393 downwards.
CATTAGGAAAATTACTAGGTGAAATGGTTTGGAGTTGGGAAATAGTTCCGTAAGAAGTGAGCAGCTGAGTAGAAGTAATGGGAATAATAAGGTAAATAAGATAGTCTCTGCCCCTGAGTGTGATGATCAGAGATGTCATCATACACGGTCTGACAAGTTCATGAACTTGCCACTGTGTGCTTACATTGGCTGCCCTGAGCAAACAACTCAGTAAGATTTCATAACCTTGGTATGACAGCGACTCGCAGCTGTGTTCATGTGGACAGATGGCAATGTCTTGCTGAATGCCGGTCATTATTGTTGTGGGTTTTTGTGTCCCACGTGAGGACAGCTCTGATGGTCATTCCAGAAAAAGAGTTTCAAAATGTCTTTGAGGTGTGGACTATGTGCTGGTGTTGGCACATAGTTTCCCAAGGGGAGGACTTTCAAGGTGACGGTAGTGACATTCAGCAAAGAGGTATGGAGCACTTTTTCTACTTGTCTTAATCTTGTATATAATTCCACACACGCCATTTTGATGGTGAATATAGTAAAAATAGTTACTGAACAATGTTTGTTAAAGATTGTGTCAAGTCCTTTACATTCCTTATTTAATTTTCATGAAAGTTTTAGGAGGCAAGTACTCCTACAATTCCCATTTTAGTCAAGGAACCTGAGTCTCAGAGTGTGAATGATTTGCTAAAGGAGTAGAACTAGAAAGTGAAGAAACCAGTCCTCAAACCCAGTTTTCTTTTTTCTATCTAAGCTAAAGTGGTTGGAAATACTGAGAAGTGAGAGATGATTCTGCCAAATCATATAACTAATATGAAGTATTTTTTATTTTTTTTTTTTTATCTCCTAGGCCTGTTATCAGCTCAAAATTTCAGAGTTATGCATGTTGCTCCAACAGAGATATTTTTACAGTGGGATCCTCCAGATTCTGTATTTTTCCATCATTATCTTTTAATTATTTTGGATGTTGAAAACAATAAATCAAAAGAGGTTTTGGTTGAAAAACTCAACACGACAACAACAATTGGAGAGCTCAAGTCTTTTCATCATTATCTGATATATTTATTTAGTGTAACAGAAAAAGGAACTTTAAGTTGCTTTGAGAAGCCTATTTCAGCTGTTACAGGTAAGCATGCCTGCGTGTTGCCTGAATAACAAACTGCATGTTTCTAAATATTATTTTGCTGAAATTTAGTTGTGCCAATCCTCCATAGGTACAAATACTCACAATTTAAAATGTGTTCAAATATTGAATCACAAAGCATGGATTGTATATACTAAATTTATTTAGATTTACATGAACTCTTTAAACATTATTCCAATATTCATTTTTTTCCTATCAAAATTACCAGGAGACATTTTAAAGCCTTAGTTGGAAAATTTAGTTATCTTTATTTAACATAATATACATAAATATTCATAAGGTATTATAAATATTAGTTTATACTGTTCTTTTTTTTTTTTTTTAATTGTTGGGGATTCATTGAGGGTACAAGAAACCATGTTACACTGGTTGCATTTGTTAGGAAAAGACCCTCTTACAATCGTGTTTTGGCCCCAAAAGGTGTGGCACACACCAAGCCCCCAAGACCCCACCCCCTTACTCCTTCCCTCTCTCTGCTCTTCCTTTCCCCACCCCTCCTGTTCTTTTTAGTAACAATAGAGTCAGCAAGTTAGTCTGTGTATTTTAATCAGTTTCAGTTCTCCGTTTTCTCACATAGTGTGATTGAGTTGACCTCTAGAGGGCAGTCTCATCCTAGGATTTTTTTTTTTTTTTGGCAAAAGCATTTCTACTCTTTTCTCGCTTTTACATGGTAGTTTTTGAGTTGTTGTGTAGAAAATAGTCATTAAAACAATCTATTATCCAATTAATAATTCTATTATATGTTTAAATATAAGACTATATATATATTTGTATATATTTTTTTTTTCAGAGACAGAGTCTCACTAAGTCTCCCTTGGTAGAGTGCGGTGGTGTCACAGCTCACAGCAGCCCCAAACTTTTGAGCTTAAGCAATTCTCTTGCCTCAGCCTCCCAAGCAGCTGAGACTACAGGTGCCCACCACAACGCCTGGCTATTTTTGGTTGCAGTTGTCATTGTTGTTTGGCAGGTCTGGGCCGGGCTCGAACCCACCAGCCTCAGTGTATGTGTCTGTCACCTTACTCACTGAGCTACGGGCGCCGAGCCAGGGCTATGTTTTTGAAAGATAAACATTATCTTATAAAATAATGTGTAACTGAGCTCGTTTTGCAATATATCCCTTGGTGTGTGTTTCTTGTGTGTGTGTATTTAACATGCTATATGCACATTTGTCTGATTAGAGTTTCAACAGATAAGGTTTAAACACACTGGGGCTGAGGCAGGAGGAATGGAAAATTTGCACATGCCCAACTATAGATTAATTAACCATCCCATACTCATTGAGGATACTTGATATTCTTTTTAAGTAACAGTAATAATAAAAGGTACGAGTTATTGTTTACTAAAAGCAAATGCTTAACGCATTAAATTTTCATTGCTGCAAATGCTAATAAAAATATTTTTGCAATTGTATACTAGATAGAGGTTGTTTTCTCTTCCTCCAGCTCAGTCAATGGACAATGCACCCTTCCATTGGCTAATGCTTGGTGGGGTCCCTTACATTTTAGAAAGATTCTTTCATTAACTCCCAGGTAGCCTAGGAGGAGTCCTCATAGATCTACTAATTTGAAGCCAACCTAAAAGTCTTCCATAATGTGTACTTATTTGTTTAATAGAGAGAGAGAGAAGAAAGATATAATGTTGACTCTGCATGTTTAATTTCTGAGGAATTTCCTCTGTATATTGGCAGTAAGCTGTCCTACTAGTACTTGTCCAGATTTAATATTCTTCTTTTCATTCATTATTCACTCAATAAATTATTTTCAGTATCAGGAGCTGGGATAAGCATTAAAGATGCAGAGATATGTGAAACTTAGTCTCAGGAAAACTGATGGGATGAGACAAAGACATTAATGAAGGGATGAGACAAAGACATTAATGAACAGTGACGGTGCTATTGTATGAATTATGCTCCCTGGATACTATGGGAACACGGACGGGGATAACTTAGCCAGCCTCACGGTGCAGGACTAGTTAAGGCTGAGTAACGCAGGCAGTCAAGAAAGGAGAGTGGACTTAGCCAGCAGGTGGAGTAAGGAGGCGGAAGGTTGCTTCTGGTCGAGCAAATGATACATGCGTATGTTAAAGGCGATCAGAGAAGAAGCATCTATCTAGCCAGACCTGGGGAAGCCAGAGACGGCTTTATAAAGATGGTGACATTTGAACATTAGGAAATGGCAAAGAGATTGACATGTGGAGACTAGAGGGCAGGTAGGAGAGTGTAGAAAATGCAAGTCAGGCACAGAACATGAGCAGCCTCGATATACATGAGGGAATAGATTTCATTCCACAAAGTTTAACTTTTGGGGGTAATGGAACCTTTTGAGATGTGGAAAATTTTATTAACTCTTTCTTATAAAAATGTAGATGTATGCATAGAAAATTCTGTCAGCAATTTCAGGGCTATCCCAGACACTGCAAATTCTATCATTTCTTCAATCTCTGCTTCTGTGTGGCATTCAGGAGTTTTCATCTAAGTCTCCATTGTTGTAAATGTTTATAACAATATTGCATGTATATAAGAACAAAGATCTAAAATTGTTTTACTCTGGGATCTTGACAGTTTTTCTAACTGGATTATTCTAGCATTTTCTAATGATTTTACCTAAGTAATGAATTTAAACATCAACTACAATTTTGTGAAATTAAGATGTGGAATGAATAGACTAATGGAACCACCCACAGCAATATTTTTCTGAGAATTTAAAATGTGGTAGTTAATTGTATTGATAAAGGAATAAACTTCAAAACAAACAAGAGATCAAATTATAGTTTCTGCAAATTAATTATAAAAACAATGGAGAATTTTTTAAGGATTATTTAAAGAAAAACTACTAAGTAGTTTAAATTGCATAATTATCTGTATAAACATGAACTGATGACTTGTTGTTGTATCTGAGAACTATTAAAAGGTCAGGAGAAAAGCACAAAATAGGACAAAGCATTAAAACTGTGAAGAAGGCATTTCCAGAGAATTATACAGCTGTAAAAATCACCAGGCTTAGTATTCAAATAAATTGTGCAAGGAATAAGGTAGTATTATTTTTAGTTATTATGGCTGAATATCAAGAAAATTCTCCATTGATATTCTGCATAAATTTTAAACATAAGCTACTAATTTCCTCTCTATTTCTAAATCAACGTCTTCTCTTTCAGAAGTTAGAAAAATATAATTTAAGGTGCAGCTATCTTTATAACATATACCAGTTCTCAAACCCTTAATCATCCATGTTATTGATTCCTAATTTTATATTCTGAGTCCAGACTTCTGTCCTAAGCTCCACCATTGAACTGTCTGCTTCTTATCTCTCGTTTGAACGTCTGAGAGACATCTTAAATTCAGCATGTCCGAAAATGAACTCCAGGTCTTTCCAACCCCATCTGCTTTATTCACAACCCTCCTCTTCTCAGTTCATGGTAATTTCCCTCATTCAGTTATTTAGTCAAAGACCTGGGAGTTATCCTTGACTCTTCCGTTTCCCACACAGCCCACGCCCAATCTGTCTGGAAATCCTGTTGGTTCATAGCTGAGTATGACTTCCTGATACTATACATAGGGAAATTTCAAGGAGCACCTTTCTGCAGTCTTTCTTAAAAGCATCTTGAAATCCCTATTTGATACCCACAACTTGCTCCCCAAAGTGACAATGGTATCTATCTCCCTGACTGTGGGTAACTATTGTTTTTCTTTAACACTTATCACCTCTAAAACAGTATATGTAATTATTATAAGTACTGCTTCATGTCTATTTTCACATATTAGACTATAGACTCTGTAAAGATAAGGATCTTTATTTTTTACTGATGTCCTCTACATGCCTGGAAGAGTGCCTGACTCAAGTATATTAATAACAGAATGAATAATTTCAATAAATGGAAACATCATTACTTTGCATTCTTATAAAATCCCAAGTAGTTGGCAACTGCTTGAAGCTTATATTTCTATTTCCCTTTGATTTTTAATGTTTATTTTAATCATTTTGCTAAATTTTGCATAATAATAAAAAGACATGTTTCTCTAAGCTTCAGTCCTTTTTTAAGACGTGGTGACATAAGAATTTGTTAAATTCACTTTAATAGTAATAGTGACTTTTGATTTTTTTTTGCTCAATAGCATGAATAATACTAATTAATAAAATAAGATATGTGTGCTTATTTACTTGTTTTTCTAAGGTATTAATCTACCTCAGAAAGTTTATATTAAACCTGAAGATGTGGGAGAACACAGTATAATGCTTCCCTGGGAACCTTCACGAGACAGACACAGATCCACGTTCAAACCAAATCTGTATCAGATCCAAGTGAAATTATAAAGCTCTTTATAAAATATTCTAATAGATTCAAAATTTATAATTTAATCCCTGGAATGACATATGACATTGGAGTGGCCACATTGATCAGTGGGAACTTGAGTGAGCTGGTGACTATTCAACAAATTCTAAGTGAGAATCAAATGTCTTCATTTTTATGAGACATTGGCCGATTTGTGGATATTATAAAATATTCTCTGTTAACCCCCCCAGTAGCAGATTCCATGCCCACATAGATTTCTGGTGTGCTTTATTTAATGTTGGCCTTGGAACTTGAAGCAGTGTGCATCTCTTTTTTTCCCTGAAAATGCTCCAATAAGGCAGCATTGTCTTGCCATTGAATTTGATCTTAGAGCCACAGGGTCTTGGTTTTTAAGTCTGAGACCCATGATGTGAATAACTCTGGACAATGTACCCCACCTGTTTTTGCTTCCTCTTTTGTATTTGTAAAATGAGGAACGTATTAGTATGTATTTCATGGGATTATTCTGCTTAGGGCTGATCAAATAAATTTAAGGACCTGCAGTACTGCCTGACACATAGTTTGTATGTGTTATAATTATTGAATTCACAAAGACATGCCCTTATGTTATAGCACATTAGAAGAAAGCACAGTAGAACCGCCATAGTGACTACCTCCCTTCAGGGACCACCTCCTTCAGTTGACCTGATTTTCACAGACCAGACGTGTGCCCCATGTATAAATCAGTACAGTAGGCCTAGTTCCTTATGTTGATCAGTTGGTTACAGTCCCGCAAGTGGTCAATTTATGGAGGTTTACAGTATTGACAATAAAATCTTTGGGACCAAAGCAAAAACTATTTCCATATTCTTTATCATATCTGATAATTTACTCAATAAGTAATCATTGAGCATTTGTTAGTGAGGAAAGCATAATATTTATATATTTTGTTTAACCTATTCTTTTTTAATTTATGTGAGTTTAATGGGTACAGACAATTTTGTTAACTGGACATCTTGTGTGATGGTGAAGTCTGAGCTTTTAGGGTAACCATTATTTGAATAATACACATTGTTCCCTTTAAGTATTTTCTCATCCCTCATGCCTCTTTCACCCTCCCACCTTTCCAAACCTCTAATGTCCATATGTAAGTATTAATGGGCTCCCACTTGTAAGTAGGAACATGCAATATTTGATTTTCTGTTTCTGAGTGGTTTTACTTAAGATACTGGCCTCCAATTCTAATAATGTTGCTGAAAAAATAGGATTTAGTTGTTTTTTAATGGCTGAGTAGTATTTCACTGTGTGTGTGTATACTATATATACACATGCCACATTTCTTTAGTCGTGAATTGATGGATACTTAGGTTGACTCCTTTATTATTGTGAGTAGTGCTGTGATAAACATATGAATTATGAGCGCAGGTCTTTTTTATATAATAAGTTCTTTTCCTTTAAGTAGGTACCCAGTAGTGGGATTGCTGGATCAAATGGTAATTCTGCTTTTAGTTCTTTGAGAACCATCCATACTATTCTCTATAAAGGTTGTACTAATTTGTATTCTCGCCGACAGTGGCTAAGAGTTCCCTTCTTGCTGCATCCTCACCAACATCTCTTATTTTTTTTACTTTTTAATAGTAGCCATCTTGACTAATATAAGATATCTCATTGTTGTTTTAAATTACAAGTTTCTTATGTTTAGTAAAGTTGAGGATTTTTTCATATGCTTATTGCCCATTTATATGTCTTCTTTTGCCAAATGTCTATTCATGCTGCCTGCCAACTTTTTAATGGGTTTATTTGTTTTGTTATTGGTGTTAATTTTGTTTGTAAATTTTGAAGATCAGTCTCCTGCAGATGCATAATTTGAAAATATTTTCTCCCATTCTGTGGGCTCTGTATTCACTCTGTTGGTTCTGTCTATTCTTTTGCAGAAGATATTAAGTCTAGTTAAGTCTCATTTGTCTTTTTTTCTTTTTGATGCTTGTGCTTTTAAATCTTAGCTGTGAATACTTTGCCTAGGTGAATGTGCAAAAGAGTGTTCTCTAAATTTTTTTTTCTTTTAGTATTTTTATAGTTTTAGGTCTTACGGTTAAGTCATTGACCTATCTTGAATTGATCTTTGTAAATGGTGAGAGGGGTCTAGTTTCAATCTTTTACATATGGCAAACCAATTCCCCAACACAATTTATTGAAAGGGCTGTCCTTTCCCCTGTGTATCTTTGTATCATCTATGTACCTATTTTTATGCCAGTACCATGCTGTTTTGATTACTATAGCCTTATAATACAATCTGAGGTGAGGTACTTTGCTGACCTCAGCCTAGTTCTTTCTCCTGAGGACTGTTCTTTTTTCATTTGATAAAAGTTTTAGGATTTTTTTCTCATTAGGTAAAAAATTACATTTGTATTTTGATAGGAATTTCATTGAATTTTTAGGTTCCTTTGGGCACTGTGGTCATTTTAGTGATAATAATTCTTCTACTCCATAAGCATGGGATGTTTGTCTGTTTGCTTGTGTCATCCACAATTTCTTTTTGTAGGTTTTCTTGTAGAGATCATTCTCCTCCTTGGTTAAATATATTCACAGTTCTTTTCTTTTCTGTCTTTTTTTTTTTGATGGCTATTATAAATAGGATTCCCTTCTAGATTTGGTTCTCAGCTTGATTGGTATTTGAGTAGATAAATGATACTAATTTTTATAGGTTACGTCCCTTGAAACTTTAATGAATTCATGAAATTTAAGAATTATATGAAGCTAATTTATAGCTTTCATATGAAGGCTAAAACCCAATTATAGCACAGGAATACAGGGATAGGGGAAAGGGAGGGGAGGAGTGGGGGGAGGATGGGTAGAGGGAGGGCAATTAGTGGGAACACACCTACGGAGCATCTTAGCAGGGTACTGGCGAAACTTATTAAAGGTAGAGTATTAATGTCTTTATATAGTGATCAAGGAAATGCCATGAAGGATATCTGTAACAGTATGA
>CAUYON010033517.1:0-22668 GCA_963573935.1 Arctocebus calabarensis | reverse complement strand
AGAAAAATAGCCCGGCATTGTGGCGAGCACCTGTAGTCCCATCTACTCGGGAGGCTGAGGCAAGAGAATCGCCTAAGCCCAGGAGTTGGAGGTTGCTGTGAGCTGTGTGACACCACGGCACTCTACTGAGGGCGATAAAGTGAGACTCTGTCTCTACAAAAAAAAAGAATATAGAAAGAATAAAGAAAAATAAAAAATATAAAGAGAATAAAGAAAAATAAAAATAAAAAAAGAATATAGAAAGAATAAAGAAAAATAAAAATAATATAAAAAGAATAAAGAAAAATAGCCCAGCACTGTGGCGAGCACCTGTAGTCCGAGCTACTTGAGGCTGAGCAAGAGAATCGCATAAGCCCAAGAGTTTGAGGTTGCTGTGAGCAGTGACAGCACAGCACTCTACTGAGGGCAACATAGTGAAACTGTCTCAAAAAAAAAAAAAGAATACTGTGTAACATCTATTTCAGAGTAAGTACTCGATATGTGTTGATGATTATTGTTGGAACACTATAAATAATGCTATTGGCAGATTGCCAGGCCCCTCAAAGAGTTCGTTCTGTCCTTGGAAACTTCTTTCCTGAGCACCCTTTCCAACCTGGCTCCAGCCCACAGGGCCTCCCCCCACCTCCCAGTCCCTGCCTCCAATGGAGCCTGGGTATGGCTGCTTCCTAGGACCTCCCTCCCCACCTTCTCCACCACATCTGAAGCCACCCCCAGGCCCCAGCTCCTAGATGAGAATAGGAACAGGGGCGGGGTGGGGAAGGTCCCTGTGCCAGGGTAGAGCTGAGGAATAGAGTGTAGGGGACAACTCCCCTCACAATCTCATAGTTTACACACACTTCTATTTGGTAGATAGGACCTCCCATCTTCTGTGAACCTGCCATGACTGTGATCATTAGTCCTACCCACCATCAAGGAAAAAGAGACCCAGAGAGGAGACACCATTAGCCCAAAGCCACAGAGAAGCTGGCAGCCAGGCTGGAACTCAAATCCAAGACTGAGAGGTGTATAGGGAGGGTTTTGGTGGCTCTGCTGAGGCCCCTGAAGCCCTCTCCAATGCTCCTCCCCACTTGCATTGCTGGCCTACTTCATGCCTAGCATCCTAGCCCATTCAGTGTCCCCACAATCACCAGGTCCTCTCAAGCCTCAGGCTTTAGCACATTATTCCCCCATTGCCTGCCAGAGGGCCCATGCCCAGGGTGGACAATGCTGAGAAGATGGCACCTCTTCCAGGAAGCCTTCCTTGCTCTACACCTCAACCCCTAGCTGGGTTGGGGCCCTCTCTGCCTTCTCTTCCTCCCCACATCATCACTTTCACAGCTGGTCATCATCTTGTACAAACAGGACTGAGAGCCCCTTGAGGGTAGGGACAGGAGCTGAGTCCTCTGCCCATGCCCAAGCACAGGGGTGGATGCAGGAGAGCCTCCCAATGTAAACATTAATGGGATGGGTAGAAGAACAATGAGCTAATGAACACTGTGGTCAGTTAAATGTGAAAGGGGCCATGTTTTCCACCCCACTGCAATGTGGCTCTGAAGTTTCTCTCACAAAAAAGTAGAGTGTGTTTCCTTACCTCTTGAATTTGGGCTGTCTTTTGCTTTGACTAATAAAATACAATGAAATTGTACAGAAATTGCAATGAATTGCAATGAAAAATACAGAAATTGCAATGTGCCTGATTCCAGGTTACATCTGGAGAGGCTTGTGCACTCTCTCTCAGAACCCTGCCTACCCCATGGAAGCAATCCCAGACTAGCCTGCTGAATGATAATAGACTCCATTGACCAGTACTGAGTTCTCCCACCTAAGCCTCCAGAAATGTGAGAGAATCCAGTTAAGATCAGCAGAGCCTCCTACCTTACCCACAGCTGACCACAGACATATTAGTGGGTCCAGATGAACCTTCCAGCTGACCCATAAGCTTGTGAGCAATAATAAATGCTTATCATTTTATGCTACTAGGTTATTTGTTACACAGCAGTAGCTAACTGATACAAACATATAAATAAGTGAATGGAAGTAAATGTATAAGATAGACACAGTAGTGAAGTTGGTGAGGAATGCCAGCCTCCTGGTATTCTTACCTTATATACATCATGGTTTCTCAAAACAGCATCAAACAGTATGTAGAGGTCATTGAGCAAGCCCACCACCTCAATGGGTTCACTCAGGGCTGAGATGGTAGTGAAACCCACAATGTCACTGAAGTATATGGTAACATGATCAAAATACTCTGGCTCCACAGTTGTCCCCATTTTCAGAGCTTCAGCCACAGATCTGAAGGGATGGGAGGGGCCAGAGTCACAAGATGCAAGGACCTCTTTTTTATAGTTTGGAGGGGAGGGAGGGATATTTGGAAGGAAATCCTGGGTTGAGCATCCAGGGATCTGGGTCAGACCTGCTGATGTGCTAGCTGCCCTGCAGTGAATTCATTACTTCCTCTGTAGTGAGATGAGGGCATTGTGCTCCACTCCCTTCTCCCAAGGGTAAGAGAGAGGAAATCCAACACTCTTCTGCCCAGCCCAGTCCCTCACATAGCGAGGGCTCTATGAAAACGTCTTGGATAAATAAACATGACTGAAGGAACTGAATTAATTCACGGAACCCAGATTTGCTAGCACCCACTATGTTCCTGGTCCCCCTTGGAGCTGAGGCCAGAGGCGCACTTGCGTGGTCGGGCCACTCACCGAGGGAGCACCTGAGAGAGCAGTCTTTCTGTCTTCTGTCTCTCCAGCTCCAGCTCCTCAGTCCGCTCTTGGATCAAGTCCTCCAGGTTCTGGGAATACTTCTCCAGCATCTGCAGCATGGAGTCAGCAACACTGATCTTCTTGCCTTGGTTGATGCTTTTAAACTGAAAGTGGAAGAACTGGGTGTTCATCCTTGGTCTGCTGCCACCGCTGAGCTCAGTGCTCTGAGTGCAGATTTCTGGCTTGTGAAGTGGGGCACCACCCCAGTGTTGCAGCTAAGGGGGGATTTGGAAGGACTTCTTGAAGGACACTTATGGACCTCTCGCTCACTCGTGACCCTCCTTGATGACCCTTCTGGCTCATTGAACCTCTCTTTGGCAACTTTCCACTATGGCATGGAAGGCAGGAAGTGGAGGCAGGACGCTGTTGCTGTCGCCTGGGGCCTGATGTGTTGGCCCCAGGGTGCCACCAGCTGTCTGGGTCAGCCACACATTCCAGCTGCCATGCAGACTCTCACAGGTTTGCTTCGCCCCTCCCACTGCAGCCCCCAAAGCAGGCCTGGGGCAACCTATGGGCACTCACATCATCCCTTCACTGACTGAGGAAGTAGCACTATCTCCAGGGCCACAAATGGCCTCTTTTCTCAGGTGCCAAGAGGCTGGGTGCAAAGTAGGGTTTCCAGTACAGCTCTGCAGTCACAAAAGCTGGGTTTGGACTGCAGCCCCTCCTTTCACTATTAGACTTTCACACCTATGCTGGGCAAGTGCTCTCCCCTCACCAGGCCTCCTTGCTCTCCTGCAAAGCCAAGATAACATTGCTTTTTCAGAGGAGTGCCGTGAGGATCAAATGAAGGAAGTACAGGGCTTGGCATGCAGAAAGGCCCCTGGACAAATGTCCAGGGACCCATGACCCTGAGAAAGCTCTCCTTAGGGGGTGGATCTTGGGGTGACAGTGCTGGCTGGCTGCCCCTTACCACATGGTGTTCCCAGGCCACAGGGACAGCATGGGCAAAGCAAGCTGAATGAACGGGCCATTTCTCATGAGCACCTGCTCCTCTGGGAGCACTCACCTGGGTGAGAATCTGGTCCAGGCTGGGTCTGTCCTCTGGAGCCTCCTCCCAGCACTGCTTCATCAGCTGGATGCACTCAGGTGGCCCTTGATCAGGGGACACCAGTGGCCGGCACAAGGGAGGAAAAGATGCCACCTTCCTGATGATTTCTGCAATAAACCCATGTAACTTGGGTCTGAGGTCCCCAGAGGGCTGGCCAGGGAGCCCAGCAATGCCGCTTTCCTGGGCCTGCCCCAGGGTGTGGCCAGAGCATGGGTCTCAGACTGGGAGCCAGGAGAGCTGGGTTTGGATTCTGGATCTGCCACCACCTTTCTATGAGATGGTGGAGAAGATAGGCCTCTTTGGGGCTCAGTCTCCCTATATATGAAATGAGCTTAATAAACTGCCTTCTCTAGAGGGGTGTGGAGGGAGGAGGTGATGGGCAGCAGGTGCCTGGCACCTAGCAAGCTCTCCCCACTCCCAGGCCCCACAGCACTGCTGCTGCTCTGTTACCAGCCATGCTCAACAATGGGCCTGAAATCTTGACACTGTGGCTCCTTCCACCAGCCCTGCCACCTGTGTGAACTCTCCACAAGTGTGAACAAGATCGCTCACTTACCACCATCCTCCTCATCATCATGGTTGTTATTTCCCCACATCAACCTCTGCCATGGATCATCCTGTTCCCACACCAGACCAAAGCAAGTTTACACAGACCAAAGTTCTAGTGCTGGCTCTGCCACTTGCCACTATTCTGTGCCTCAGTTTTCCCTCCTAACAACAACTGATGACTACAACCCCTGCCTTGGGAGGCTATTGGGGAGCCTGGGGGAGCTGAGAGATTCTAAAGTAGACTGGGAGGAGGAAGGGCTGACTCCGTGCTCAGGCTCTGGGGTCAATGGATTAGAATGGGACTTCTAGATTATCATTTACATTCTATACAAGTTGTATCACTTTCTGAGCCTCAGTTTCCTCGCCTATAAAATGGGCATAATAACGTTATTAGCAGGTTAATCTCTTCTGAGGTGGGCTAGAATCCTCCTCTTATGAGTGAGGGAGGAGGAAACCTTTGGAGCCACTGAGGAGAAACTTGTTTCTGGATTTCAGTCCCCTCCCCCTCCAGTAGTGGGTCTCCTTACTGGGGAGAGTGCATGAGCCACACCTTCTTTATAGACAGAGAAACTAAGGTTTCTAGGGGTGAAGAAGGCACCCAACACAGCCAGTAAAAAGCAGACACTAGAATGGGGCCTGGTTTCTACCTAGCCTGCACAATTTCCTCTGCCCAGAGGTTCCCAGCCTGCAGGGATCAGACCCCGAGGGCCTCAGAGTACAGTGTCTGGGCAGCTGTTTGTGCTTACAAAGGAGTGTGTGCAGATGGAACTAATAATACAGCCCATGCTCACATGTACAACTATTCTTCAAAAGTATGCAGATGGCCTGGTAACGAATACAATACAAATCCACTTCAAAGTGTGCTGATTTCAGAGCATATTTTGTCATTGGGTATTTTCTCAGTCAGTGGAAATTAAAAGTCAAATACTGTAGTAGCATGTGAGGCTCTAACAGTTTTTGATATTAAAATGGAGTCTGTGTAGGTGAACATGCTGGGACCCTCTGCCTCAGGCCATGGCTGGCCTCAGGCTCCCTCTGTGGTGCCGGGTGCACTGTCACACCCAACGTGACACTAATTGATCACCCATGCTGAGGGCTGATGGAGGCTGCACATCCAGCTCGGTGGGGCTTGGGAGATCTGGGAGTTCTCAGGGGTGCTTTGTGATTACTTCAAGAGATTTTAGGGCAAGAACACTGGGCTGGGATCAGGGAACTTCCACCTGAATCCCAGTCCCACTGCTTCCCCTCTGAGAAGCCCCTTCCCTTCTCTGAGCATCACTTAACTCTGAAAACGGGCAGTTGCCCACCTCCCAGGCTTGTCAGATGGAACGATGCATAGGAAATGCGTTGGAAACTGCAAAGTGCCCGACACATATAGGATCAAGAGTCAAGAGAGAACTGGGGCACCCCCACTACACACCCCTGAACCCACCCAGGCAGTCATTTATCCAGCATCACTGTGTGCCAGATACCTTGTCTAAAGCATTTCACCAAATCCCCATAGCTGCTCTGGAAGGTAGGTTCCCCATTTTACAGAGAGAAAATTGAGGCTTAGAGCCTAAAAGAGATTTACTCAAAGTAGTCAGGAGGGTTGGTATGGAGCTTGGCTTGGGGTGGTGAACTCCAAATCCTGTGCCCTTAACCCTGTACTCCTTGAGGCCAGAGAAAGCGCACCCTGGGTTGGGGGGGCAGCAGGCCCTGGACTGACAGCCCATCCAAGGGTGGCTAGAGGGTTCCAGGACTCCTGCCTGGAGTGTGGCTTGAAGATCCCATCTGGACCTCCCTTTCTCAGAGACAGCTGTGGGGAGGCAGCTGAGGAGCGCTGAACAAATGGCCTGATAAAACCCCCTCCTTCTCACTGCTCCACCTCATAAATTTAGGGCCTGAATGCTCCTTATTCACTGGACAGTGCTGTAGTGGAGAAAAGAGGTGGGGCTGGGCCGCCTGTAAATTAAAGATTATCCATCAGCATGGGAGGGGATGGAGGGCTCGGCTCAGTCACTGTCCTGTACTGTGGGCTGAGGTGCCAGGGTGTCTGAGAGACAAGTGAAGAGCAGCCTGGGGTGCAGGGAGGGGGCCCTGACAAAGATCAGGCAAGGGAGGAAACATTTCTGGAGTTGGGCCGGTATTGGGACCAGAAAAGAGAAAACATGTACAAGCCAGGTGACAGTGGGGAAGCTAAGAGTGATTATCCTGCACACCCAGAAGTGTGGGGAGAGAGATGCTCTTGAAGGAGCCCCACCTGAGCAGGTGACCGAGCCCCAGATACTGAGCAGCCTAGCCATGTCAGTCATGGGACTGGGCATCTAGCCCATTTTTATTTGATTCCCATTTTAAAGATGAGAAAACTTAAGGCTCAGAGAGGGGAAGGGATTTGTGTAAGGTCAGAGGATTTGTGTAAGTGATACGCTGGAGTAGGACTGAGGTCTGTATAGACACAAATCTGTGCTGGGCTGGAGGTGCATGACCAAAGGCAGACATAGCAGGGACATGGAGGAGGAAGGAAGGGGCTGGGGTTTTCACCCCGAAATTGATGTCATTAACCCCTGGACTTGTCAGCTGCCATTTTGGTGGAGTCTTGGAAACCTACCTGTGCTATGGACTAGAAATCCTGGAAAACCAGTTTGAATGTATTTTCCTATATTCTTGTATTTCCTACATTCATTAAGGTGGCTTAATCCTGAGAGGCCAGTAAACTAGCAAAACCAGTTCACTTACTTATTAGTTGCTGACACCGAGTATTGTTGAGAAGAGATATTCTTAGATTAATGGTAAATAATGATAAGTAAGCGAAATAACACAAACATTGCTGGGGAATTCAGGAATGGGCTTACATTGGTATGGCTCAGAGGGGGTCCATAGGCGCAAGTCAAGGAAACCCAGTTCTCATGCGAATCAAATCCAGCCATACTTTAGGTATGTGTGTCTTTGTGGTTATTTTCAGGCCTACATTTCCTGATGACCTCCCCAACCACACAGAAAAGTCCAGAAAAGTCCAACCAGCGCTGAGCCTAGCGGGGGGAGAGGGCCCCGTACCTTCTGCTGACAGTCCTGAGGAGCAGTAGGGTGGGCCTCGAGTCAGCACCTCCTGCAGGATGATGCCAATGCTAAAGACGTCCCCTGTGAGGGTGCCCCGCCTGAGGGCCACAGGCCCCCGCAGCAGCTCAGGAGCCGTCCACAGCAGCTCTGCAATCACAGGGCCAGGCCGCCCCAACATCACCCACTGACCATGTGGCTGAGCCAGGCACTTCACAGTTGTGACATCCTGCCCACCTCCTGCATCCTGGAAGGATGTAGGTGCTTGTATTCTCCCCAGTTCACAGGGAAAGAGCCTAAGGCTCATTCAGAGAGGAAGACCGATTGGGTGGATGTATGGCTGGATTGACTCAAGGTCACATCGTCACATCACAGAATGTGCTCCCTGGCATCCCCCACCTTACCAGCGCCTGGTTTAAACAGAGACCTCAGAACCTCCTGGCAGCTCCCTGCCCACCCCTGAGCTGACCTTCCGGGGCTGGCTGGGGTTGGGGAGCCTGCTGAGCGTCCAGGAGTGCTGCATAACCATGGTCAGTGACTTTGAGAACAAAGCGGCTGTCCACAACACAGTTTCGGGACTTGAGGCGACCATGGGGAAAACATCGATAGTGCAGGTACCGCATGCCCTGGGGTGCACATATGGGGGTCCATTAGGTCTATGCTGAATAAGAGGAGCTCTCAGAATTCCCACAGTCCCCAGGAAGCCCTCCTGCTCACCTCCCCTCTGGGCCATGCTGTTTCGGTATCCTCAGTTAGACAAAGCTGGAGAACCCAGGTGCAGGAAATCTGAGCCTCTCTGGTCTCCCTGCCCGCCCCATTCCCCCCACAGCTGCAGATCTGGGGAGGGTTCTCACACGGATCAAATCCAGAAGCAGGGAGGCCTTGAAGGTCCAGTCTAGCCGCAGGGCCTTGTTCCGTAGCAGGTTCTCCAGGTTGCCCCGGGGACAGTGCTCTAGAACCAGAGCACTGACCCCAGGGGCCATGAAAAAGCCCAGGCAGGCAGTGACGTTCTCGTGCCTCAGCTCCCGCATCTACTAGGACAACAGGCATCTTAACAGCCCTCAGGGGTCCTTCAAGAATGGGTGGATGTATGGATAGACAGGTGGTGTATGGTGGGTGGATGGTGGATGGATGAGTGTGGATAGGTGGGTGGATGGGCGGTAGGTGGGGAATAGATAGATGGTGGATGGATGGGTGTGGATGAGTCGATGGACAGGTGGGGGATGGAGGGTGGATGGGTGGATGGATGGTGAGTGGATGAATGGGTGTAGATGGTGGATGGGGGTTGATAAACGGGTGGATAGGTAGATATTGGATAGATGGATGGAAAGACGGTGGATGAACGGATAGATGGTAAGTGGAGGGTGGATAGATGGGTAGAGGGTGTAGATGGGTGGGTGGGTGAATGGTTGGAAGTATGAGTGAAAGCATCATGGATGAATAAGTGAATGAACTGTGGCCAACTCCACAGATTAAGTATACATGCCTGTTTCCCAGTCTAAGTGGTACCATGGACCTAAAAACAGCATGGATTCTATCTCCCAAGATGAAGGGATTGAGGAGGACGGAGGAGGAGCAGAAGAGGTCAGGCATAAGTAGAAAGAAGCCTCTCTGATGGCTGGCCAGCAAGTTAGAAAGCTCGAACCCAGACAGGAACACTAGCATTTGACAAAGCAGGAAAGACAGAAGCCTTGCCTGGCACAACCTTCTCACAGAAACAGTTCAGGGGCAATTAAGTGGGGGACTATATACTCTCTCCGCTCAGAGATTCACAAGCAGGTTGGCATATGTGGTGATTTAGGCTTTATGAGCCATATAGTCTCTGTCACTGAGCCATGAAAGCAGCCATAGACAATTCATAAAGGAATGAGCATGGCTGTGTTTCGATAAGCCTTTATTTACAAAAGCAGGCAGTGGGACTGATTTAGCCTATGGGTCATAGTTTGCCAGCCTCTGACACCCACTTACCAGCTGAGTACCACCAAGTGATCCCCAACCAATATGGAGCAGAATGGAAGACTTGCCCAGCTGAGACCTTGCCAAATTTCTTACAAAATTGTAAGATAGTATAAAATGGTTATTATTTTACTCGATTTGGGGGTAAGTTGTTACACAGTGAAAGATAACCAAAACAGCATATGAAGGGTTCTGAGAAGTCCTACGGCTACCCACGCAATCAAACTTACATGGCCACATATAGGATGTTTTGTTTTAAGATTTCTTGCAAGATGCCCAGCGAGAAATGCCTAACTTAACCTCAGTCACTTAATCTCTCTGAACTTTATTTCAGATAGTGGTGCTTTTGGGAATAATAATAAAAGTCACCATTTATTGAAAGCATGTTGCCTGCCAGGAACAGTTCTATGTTATTTCATATATTCTTTGCAGCCCTCATACTTCCCTGGAGGTGGACATCACTACTTCCATGTTACAGGAGAGTGGAAATGCTCCATGGAGGCAGGATTCCATCAGGGGTCTTTCTGACTCAAATCCTGTGCTCTGTCCTCCATGCCACAGTGCCTCCCCAAATAGTGCTGATCTCAGGAGTGAAGATGCTTGTGTAGTTAGTGATGACAAGTGACTAGTATCTCCCGAGGGAAGGGACCTTGTCTCTTGTCCCCACTGTGTATCTCAAAGCCCAGAGCACTGCCTGGCACATACGTGATGCTCAATAAACAGTTAATAAGGGGCTGGGTGGACACAGGGAGGGAGGGTGCAGGGTGAGGCCCCTTGAGGGTGTTGCATATGCCATGTGATGGTACTGATGGGGAGAACTGTGTCCCTAGTGGGCTTGGACATGGTCATATTGGGGTGGTGACCTGCCTTTAGGGATGCTGGTGTGTAGTAGTGACAGTGACCATGTATAGCCACAATTGAGGTGCTGTCAATGAACAGGATCATAATGACAGGAATGACTTCATTCCTGAGGCCAGAAGCTTCCACACTGAATAGGGGCCAACCCAGACCAGTGAGGCTCCCCTGAGCAGCTCCCCGTCCCGCCCCACCCATCCCTCGCAGCTCTACCTTTCTCAGGAGACTGAGGCTGCTGGGGCACAGGTTAAGGGCTGGGCCCACTTCAAACTTCTTCAGCCACACCCAGTCTCCCTGCCCAAGAGGAACAAGAAGAGTTCAACTGCCACTGTTACCTGGCTGTGGCAGAGCCGGGTCAAAGGAAACAGCAGGGAGACTTGTACTCCTGGGGCAGAGCCAGGGGCTGGGCTTTTTGCTGACTCCACCACTTTCTGGCTCTGTGATCTGGGGCGGGTGACTTCAGTTTTCCAAGCCACATGTTCAAAGTCTGTGAAGGGAGGTTGATAGCACATACCCACATCTCCAGGGCTTATGAGATGGTGGATATAAAGCCTGCACATTCCCGGCCTGGACATCAGCTTTGCCCTGCAGGCCCCAGGCATCCGTGACACCCCTAAACCTGTGAAGCATAGGGGTGTCTGTCACCCAGGGACTCTAGGGAAAGAGAGCCAGGTCAGGACCCTGCCCTTGCTCTGGCCTGGCCCAGGGCCGATGTAACTGTGGCCTCCTCAGGCTCACTGGCAGCCTGGCAGCTAACCCAGAGAAGCGGACAAAACACACTTCGCACACCATTAAAGCCTCTCTTCAGCAGCAAAGAGATGGGATTCTCCGGGGGACAGGTGGAAAGGAGGAGAGAGAGTCTCATGTTGCTTCCTGTAGAAACAATCAGCCTGGTCTGTCCACTGTGAGAGTCACTGCGTAGGACTCTGTGGACTGAGTGGACTTAGCCTCAGTGGACTGTTGAATTTGACAGTGACAGTACCTGAAAAGTTGCAATGTCCTCAGCAACCTCTGACTTCCCAGATGCCCAGTCAGCTGGTGGCCTGGCCTTTGCCCACAGCTGTCCTGGGCTGGGTGCTGCCCCCACACATCAGGGCCTATGGGAACCCAGCATCTCACCTTGCCTGAGCAGGTGGGAGGGTGACCTGGGTTGTCCCCGGCCACTGAGAAAGGCCTTGGGGAGGAACACTCTGGCAGTGCCCAGGGCCAAGTGCCCTGGAACTGGTTGTTTCCCAGGCTTAGATTAGGAACCATGCTGGGCTGGCATTGGGAGGCCTGCTTCCCTCTCCCAGCTCTGCTGCGCACTTGGTCAGAGTGACCCAGCAAAGTCGTTGCTCTACCCAGGCCTCTGTTTCCCATTCTGTAACAAGAGTTGGGCACACAGAGGCCCAGGAGGCTATGGGCTAGCCTCAGCTTCTCCAAACTGACTGCAGCACCCCCAGGCCTGGGCATGAGGATGACAGAGGTCCTCACCTGGTGCAGGGCCACAGTGGTGGGCTCCTGAGTGGCTAGCAGGCTCCTTGCTGACCCCTGGGCCACCGATCTCAGGCTCCCACCATCTGCCGCACTTCCTGATTCACTGTCCATATGCAGCCTCTGGAGGGGGCGGGCATGGTGAGGAGCCCAGACCAGGCCCCAGTCCCAGGGAGGTTGATAGCACCCACCTCCCAGCCTAGTCCCAGCCCCACATACCCAGCTGCTTGGGAACCGATGGACGAAGGTGAGCTCCTGGGCTGTCAGCAGGATCCGGTGAGGGCCCCGCACCAGCCGCAGCTGCTGGACACCCAATCTGAAGGCAAGAGAAAGTACAGGGCAGTGGGCGATGCAGACGTCACCCCCACATCGGGCTGGCCGCCTAGCCCTGCCTCTGAATTAGAGCCCTCTGTTTTCTCTCCCTGCTTTCATTTCTGTCTCCCCAGTAATCCCAGCTGGGCAATGTCTCCAGAGAGCCCCTGAACCTCGGGCTCAGGTCTGGACCCCAGGGTCTGATGCCCCTGCTAGCGTAAGCCTCAGCACGCCCAAGTTGCCTGCAGGCCTCGCGGGTGGCACGGTGAGGGTGAGAGTGGAAGGTTGCCCCCTTCCAGATGTGCCAAGGCTCACAATGGTCTGGATTCATGAACACGGAAAAACTTAGACCCAGGGAGGATTGTTTTCGAAGCTGAAGGGCCTTTGGGCATCATCCCAGGCAGCCCCTCATTGTATAGAGGGGAGCCTGAAGCTCAGTGATGGAGTCCTGTCCAAGATCACAAGCTTCCTCCCCCTCAAGTCTCAAGTGGACCTTTCCAGGATATTGACAAGTCCTGGCCAAGGCTCTAGGATGGGCAGGATGACTGAGGGGCCCAAGTGCTCAGGGGACGAAGGCTGGGAAAGCATATTTCTAGGGCTGTGCTCACAGCAGGGACATCCCTGGTGGGGGGTGGTGCGTGGAGAGGCAGAGCCAGGCTTAGGTGCTTACCTGATGAGGCAGCTGAGGGCCCCTCCTGCCAGCACCAGAAGGCTGGCCAGCGCCAGCGTGGAGAGGCTGTCCTGGGGCTGTGCACCTGCCAGGGAAGCAGGGACTAGAGTCATTATAGGAACACCACACATTGAGGACAGCTCTGCAGTCACTCATTCCTTCAATTCCTCCCTTGGAAATGGGCACACAGCCCCTGCCCAGCCTCCTCACCAGGTGCAAGGCCCAGAATAGCCCTGGCTGGGGAAGTCCTACCTGTGGATGAATTATGACACACAGACAGCGATCCACAGCACTGTTGTCTGTGCCTGCACTTTGACCTCCCTGCCCCACAGCTCACAGATCCTGCCCAGACCCCATTACAGTCCTGATCATGTGACGGCCTTTTGTCTGCCCACATGTCAGGCCCCTCCCACTTGTCTAAGAGCAATGGGGCAGTAGGCTCTCTGCCTTACTCCTCTTGTCCTCTCACCAGGCCTGACACCTGACACAGGTTTGGACAGGGCAGGTACTGGATAAAAATTGTGACATGGATCCCTGTCTGGTGTCATCCTACTTCTTGCATGCCTCCTGCAACAGGCCACTCACTACCTGTTTTGGCAGTCAGTTTCACCACGGGATGGCTCTATTAGAAGAGCCCTTCTTATGGTGAATCTAAATCTCCAGCCTCTATGTCAGGAGTTGGACACAGAAAGGCTATTTAGAGCCTCTAAACAGGCAAGGTAGGGAGGGCTGCTTTGCTTGGGCAACCCTAGCACCATCAAGGCAGGAAAATGCCTGGTCCCAGGCTGGAGAGAGAACAGTGACCTCCACTGTCATAGAAGAAAGGACCATCTCTTTTTCCCTCCTCGCCTTTTACCCTGCTTCCTTCTGTTAGAGGGCGAACTCCATCTTGCCTGCCCCTCTTGCGATTCCCCAATCTGAATTGAGTCCAGATAATAATAAGAGCAGCACAGCACCACTCTGAAGCATAAGTACTTCCTGATACTTATTTTATAATTGTACATTGCATTGTTCTAGGCACCTATGCTAAGGATATTATTATTTCAGTTCAGTTATCCCTCCCAATAACTTTTGAAAGAAGCTGTGGTCATGATCATGACTTTGTAGGTAAGGAAACAGAGGTTAAGTAACTGTGACTGGCAGAGTCTGATTCAAACCCTGGCCATTCGGGGCGGTGCCTGTAGTTCAATGAGCAGGGTCTGGCCACATACATCCAGGCTGGTGGGTTCAAACACAGTCCTGGCCAGCTAAAACAACAATGACAAATACAGCAAAAAAAATGGCCACAGCTCGGCACCCGTAGCATGCACTGAGGCTGATGTGTTTTAACCCAGCCTGGGCCAGCTAAACAACAACTGCAACAACAACAACAACAAAAATAGCCAGGCATTGTGGTGGGCGCCTGTAGTCCCAAATACTTGGGAGACTGAGGCTAGGGAATTGCTTGAGCCCAAGAGTTTGAGGTTGCTGTGAGCTATGATGCTACAGCACTCTACCTAGGGTGACAACTTGAGACTCCATCTCACCAAAAAAAAAAAATAAAAAAAAAATAAAATAAAATAAAAAACCCTGGAAGTTTGACTGTGGCATCCTGCTTCTCTCCCAGGTCTCATAGGAAGACTGGAGTCAAGTTCTGGAGGAGGAGAGGGGACAAGCTGTACGGCGTGAGATGGAGAAGCACCCCAGACCGAGGAACAGCAAACATAGAGGCTGTGAAGCAGGAATATCAGCGAAGAGGCCAGGGCAGCAGGGCAGAGCAAGTGGAAGGCAGGAGGGCAGGCAGGTGATGGGCACAGAGCCCAAGCAGTCCACTATGAGGACTTTTGGCTCTTCTCTAGTGAAGTGGGCAGCTCTGCAGATGTGAGTCGAGCAGCAGCAGATCTGACCATGTCTTCAAAGGGTCAAGTCAAAGGCAGGATGCGGGAAGGCCTTGTGAAGACTGCTGCCCTAACTAGTGAGAGGGAACTGGGCCTGGGTGAGGGCACAGGCGGTGGGGCGGTGGGCAGTGCTCTGGGCTTGGGCAGGTGCTAAACAAGGAGCCTACAGTGTGCACTGCTAGACTAGGGTGGGGGTGCAGAGCTTTGGGGGTGTTCTCTTTACCCATGCGGAGGACTGTTTGGGGCAGGCTGGGGGCCATCAGGAGTTTGGCTTCAGGCTCATTGACTTGAGATGCCTGCTAGACATCCAAATGGAAATGTCAAGTAGGGAGCTGGACATACATGTTAGGAAGCAAGAACAAGACTGGATGCCAATTTGGGAGCCACAGGAATGGACAGGACACCAAGGGAGTGAGTGTAGAGAGAGAGAACGAAAGAGTTCAAAAGTGCTCAGCCAGAGGAGCCGATGTGAATAGGCTGGACCCTGGGAGACCCTGGCAAGGGGCGGGCTATGGGGAGGAAGGAGCAGTCAGACCCCTGGTCAGGTGACTCAGTCGCAGGGGTCACTGCTGACCTCAGTGTGAGTGTTCATGTCAAGGAGGGGTGGGGGAGAGTCAATGGGAGGAGCCATTCAGTCCAGTGAGTATAAGCAGCTATCTCAAGGAGTTTTTTGTTGTAAAAGAGGAGTTGAGAAATGAGTCAAAGACCAAAAGGAAGTATGTAAGTGCATCTCTAGGCTCCAAAGTTCCAAGACAAGAAACCCTTAGCGAAAACAAAGGCAGCAGCGAATTTTCTTACCAACACAACACTAAGACACAGGGAGTCGGAGAATCCAGCCCGGGATGGGTATGTTCCTCGACTTTCCCTTGCCATATCTTCCCATAGGAAAAGCTTGGCCCATCCCTGGGCTCCTAAGTGCCACCTGGGGAGTGAGTCTCATTGAGAAAACATGACCCAAGTAGCACCTTCTAATTGCCATGAAAGTATAGGACCTGCCCCTGGGGATAGGCAGCTGAGGATGCTAGGTCTTTATACCTATTTACAGATGAGAAATGGAGGCCCAGAGAGAGTAAGCAACTTTCCCCAAGGTCACACAGCTTGTGAGCAACAGTGTTGAGTTGCAATCCTAAGTATGTTGGTCTCAAAGCCCCTGCTTTCTGGTCTCTCAGTCATGTTACCTGACTAGCTGTATTTGTGCTAGCTAGGGTAGTCCTGAGTTAGAATCTGAGGGGCTAGGGCAGAAGATCTGATCATGTCTTCAAAGGATGAGGCCAAGGGCATACAGGAAGGCCATGGGGAGACTGCTGCCCTGGCCAGTGAGGGAGGACAGGGTCTGGACAAGTATGCAGGCAGTGGAATGTTGGAGAAGACAAATTCCAAGGCTGGTGCTACTGCTCTGGGTCTTGCCACCCCGGTGCCTCGTCTTAGGGCCCTGTCCACCTGCCTTTACCCTCTTTCTCTTTACATCATGGGTCCTGGCAGTGGCCATGAATCTTCTCCACCATCACCTCAATTCTCAGCACCGACTTTAGCACACAGTGGATACCCCATATGTGTTTACTGATTGGCTTATTAAATGAGTTCGTTAAAATCTGCCACAGGTGAAGTCTGGGAGCCAGGACTGATGAAGGGGAGGTGTAAAGATCTCTGGGCTCGACCCACCCCTGGCTGCCCCTGGCATGGCTCTGACAACACTGTGTGGTGGTGCCTCTGGCTGGCCTGTCTTTGCCACCAGACCAATGCTCCTGGAGAGCACAGCCTGGGTCTGGTCTTTAAGAGCACCAGCTCCACAAGGCAGGAACACTGCTTCATTCACTCCCATGCCCTCAGGGCTGAGCACAGCGCCTGGGGCTGTAGGTCTCCCATCAATATTTGTGGAAGAAAAGAGGGACAAATGAATGTTTTAGTCAAGGCTTCTTTAAGATTCACCCCCTCCAGAGAGACTTCTTAGTACTTCGTGTACTCCGGGGACAGTTCTGGTCCTCCCCAACACTGCACAGGTGTTCCATGAACACAATGCACTGCCCACAGAGGGCTACGGGGACGCAAGGAGGGGCCCCAACCTTAACTACAGAGCCAGCCTTGAAGGACAAATAGGAGTCAGCCAGGCAAGGCAGGGTGGTGGTGGTGGGGTCAGGGACAGGAAAATGCTCACATCAACACAGGCAGGAAAGTGTTGTGTGTTTAGGGAAACACGAAGAGTTGGTCATATCCATTGAGCAGTGTTGGGAGAATGGCAGAGCCTGGGTCAGGAGGAGGATGAGCAGGCTTAGGGCAGGGCAGGGCCATCAGCAAGTTTGGCAAATCTGAGTTTTCCCCGCAATGATGGTAATGGTAACTAAGTGTGCCTCAGGAATGTGCATGCACTTGTTTATACACAGTATAACAAGCATCTCTACGTACCTACACCTGTATATGTCAGTGTAATTTCATCACAGGTGATACTCTAGGTGGACAAATGATAGAAACCAGACTGGTGTGTGCCTCCACATCTCACACTTCCTAGTGTCAAGAGGAAAAGGAATCCTGCACTTGGAATCTATTGACTCAGGCTCAGCATGAGGTCAGCCACTGCCTCCCTATGTGACCATGGGCAAGTCACCAAATCTTTCTGAGCATCACTTTTCTACTGGCACCCACAGAAGATAACAGCCTAGTCACAAAGCCATGGCGAAGTATAGGAGAGTTGAGAGATGGGAGTGTGCTCTGGAGGTGCTCTAGCCCTGCTTAACTGAGGGGACATATAGCTAGTTCAGTCTTCTCAATGAAGTGTTAAAGCCCCTTCTCTGCACCTGCTCCTGGATGGACAGACGGATGATGGATGATGGATACACGGGTAGATGGATGAGTAGAATGGGTAGATGATGAATGGATTGATATATGCATGGTGGGATGATAGATGTTTGATGATGAATAAATGGATGAATGAATGGGGAAATGATGGGTGGATTGATAGATGAATGGGTGGGTGGATGGATGATGGATGTATGGATAGATGGATGGATGGATGATTGAATGGATGGATGAGTGATGAATTACCTCTCATGCACAGCATGTTGGGGTCAAACCAGCAGCTGGAGTCACGGGATGGAGGGGCTCCTCCTGGAAAATGTATGGCCCTACCCAGGGGCTGCACTTGCCATGTGCCTGTATCCAGGATGTGAGTGGGGACAAGCTGACTTCCTTGGCCATCTGTGTCCAGGATGATGTACTGGGCCAGCCTCCTCCCTTTCTCATCTGTCCGAATTCTCTGGCTAAAGCCGGCCACATCCAGAGACCCTGTATGGTCTCCTAAGTGAGTCCCCGAGGGCCTTGCTCCATGGCTTTCAGAGTGGTTCAGGGCATGGGCCAGCAGGACAACAGCGTCATAGATGGTCCCAAAGAGTGGTGACACCTATGGAGAAGAAGCTTCCCCAGTTCCATGGCACAGGACCCCCAGGCATCTCCAAGTCCTGGCCCTCTTGCCTACCTCATAGGACCTCAGCACATTCACAGCCCACAGCCACGACCATAAGACCTATCACCAACGCCAATGTCTTACAGACATCTCAAACCCCATATGTCCAAAGCAGAGGGCCTGGTTCTAGGAGATTCTGCCTGGTTCTGCCACACTGAATCCCAACCTCTCCACCTCCCCCCACTTTAGGAAATGGAACTCCCCTAATCAGTTTCTCAAGCTGAAAACTGAGGCTTGACCCCAACTCTTTCTCTCTTCCAGTTCATCATCAAGTCTCTGGGGCTTTATTTCATATTTTGTCCCCATCTTGTACTACAAAGCCATAATTGTCAAGACAGCATGGTACTGGCACAAAAATAGAGACATAGACATTTGGAATCAAATAGAAAACCAGAAAATGAAACTAACATCTTACAACCATCTAATCTTTGATAAACCAATCAAGAACATACCTTGGGGGAAAAACCCCTATTCAATAAATGGTTCTGGGAGAACTGGATATCCACATGTAAAAGACTGAAACTGGACCTTTACCTTTCTCCACTCACAAAAATTGATTCAAGATGGATAAAGGACTTAAATTTAAGGCATGACACAATAAAAATCCTGAAAGAAAGCATAGGAAAAACACTGGAAGATATTGGCCTGGGGAAAGGCTTCATGAAGAAGACTGCCATGGCAATTGCAACAACAACAAAAATAAACAAATGGAACTTAATTAAACTCAAAAGCTTCTGTACAGTTAAGGAGACAACAACCAAAGCAAATAGACAACCTACACAATGGGAAAGGATATTTGCATATTTTGAATCAGACAAAAGCTTGATATCCAGGAGCTATAGAGAACTCAAATTAATCTACATGAAAAAAGCCAACAATCCCTTAGAATCTTCTCTAAAGAAGATAGACGAGTGGCTAACAAATATATGAAAAAATGCTCATCATTCCTAATTGTTAGAGAAATGCAAATCAAAACCACCCTGAGATACCATCTAACCCCAGTGAGAATGGCCCACATCACGTAATCTCAAAACTGCAGATGCTGGTGTGTATGTGGAGAGAAGGGAACACTTTTACACTGCTGGTGGGACTGCAAACTAATACAACCTCTTTGGAAGGAAGTATGGAGAACTCTCAAAGAACTCAAGCTAGACCTCCCATTTGATCCTGCAATCCCATTACTGGGCATCTACCCAGGAGGAAAAAAATCCTTTTATCATAAGGACACTTGCTCTAGACTGTTTACTGCAGCTCAATTTACAATCACCAAAATATGGAAATAGCCTAAATGGCCACCAACCAAGGAATGGATTAACAAACTGTGGTATATGTACACTGTGGAATACTATTCAGCCATTTTAAAAAAATGGAGACTTTACAGTCTTTATATTAACCTGGATGGAAGTGGAACACATTATTCTTAGTAAAGCATCACAAGAATGGAGAAGCATGAATCCCATGTACTCAATTTTGATATGAGGACAGTTAATGACAATTAATGACACGGTGGGGGTGGGAGAAGGGGAGAGCAGAGAGAGAAAGAATGAGGGAGGGGTGGGGAAAGGAAGAGCAGAGAGAGGGAAGGAGCGAGGGGGGTGGGCTCTTGGTGTGTGCCACACCTTGATAACCCAATCAAGAACATACCTTGGGGGAAACTGGGGGTGCCCAAAACCTTTTAGGGGCAAAACACAATTGTAAGAGAGACTTTACCTAACAAATGCAATCAGTGTAATCTGGTTTCTTGTACCCTCAATGAATCCCCAACAATTAAAAAAAAAAAATTCTCCCCATCACAACCCCTACTCTTGCCAGGTGGGTCTGAGCCCCTACTGTTCGCCTAGACCACACAGGGCCTCCTAAGGGACTCCTAGCTTCCTCTGACCCTCTTCAAGCTATCCCTCATAAAGGAACAAAAGTGATTTCTTAAATGTATAAATCAAATCAGTTCTTACTACCAGCCCATTGACTGGAAGTCCATTTGACTTCCCATAAGTGCAGACTTCTCCTGGCCTATAGTGCCCCACGTGCTCAGGCCCCAAGCCCATCTCCTCCGTCTTCCGATCACCGGTGACAGTCCAGCCACTCCACACTCCCTCCTGCCTGTTACTCCAGCAAGTGGTGCTCCCTCTGCCACAAGGCCTTTGTGCTGCTGCTTCCCCTGCCTGGCTTTTCATCTGGATCCTCAGACGGCTGCCTCTTACCATTCTGAGCTCAGCTCAAGAGCCAACTTCTCAGAGAGCGCTTCCCTGCCCCTCTCTCTCTCATTGCTCATTCCTCCGTTCTGGCCACTCTCCACCACTTTTTCCTGTTCTATTTCCTTGGTAGCATTATCACTACATGAATTTAGTTATCTGATGACCTGATTATTGTCTTTATCCCCCTAACAGAATGGAAGCTCCTTGAAGTCCAGGTCTGTCTTGTTCATCACCAGGTCTGTGACACCAGGCGTGGTGGGACATGAAAGGGACTCTGTCCACATTTGTCAGATGAATGACTGACCAAATGACTCTCCATCAGCATCTGCATCCCTGTCACCACTACCAGACACTACTGTCTTCTTATCACCAAGAAGCAGAACTCCCAGGGGAGACTTGTGTTCAGCTGAGTCCTGTCCACCTAAGTCAGGCCAGCAGCCACATCCCCTGTCACAAACACTCTCCAGATTCCTGGCAGTGACTTCAGAGACTCTTCCCCTCTCCCTGGCTCTCCCCACTCCCAACGCTTTCTCCTTTATCATTAGCTAGATGGACACAGAGCTAGGAGAGGAAGAATGTCTGCAGGAGAAAGACCATCTGGGCCAGAAAAGAGAATGACTGAGATTGAAAGAGCTGGGGATAAAAAAAAAAAAAAATAGCAGCAAAAGAGACACAGAGAATTGACATGGCAGGTCAAAAGGGCGAGCGATGCAAGGGAGAAGAGAGACAGAGATACATAAATACGCAGTAGTCTCCCCTACTCTGTAATCGCCCTTTCTGCAATTTCTGCTACTCACGGTCAATCGTGGCCTGAAAATATCAAGATATTTTGAGAGAGAAAGACTCAATTCACATAACTTGTATTACAGTCTATTGTTATAATTGTTCCATTTTATTGTTAGTCATTGTTAACCTCTTACCATGTTTGATTTATAAGTTAGACTTTATCATGTGTACCTACGTATAGGGAAAATAGTACATATAAGGGTTTGGTGTTATTAGTGGTTTTAGGTATCCACTGGGGGTCCTGGAACAAACATATCCCTGTAGATAAGGGGGAACTACTGTATACATATGTATGACATACACAGTGCACGAGAGAGAGAGAGAGAGAGAGAGAGAGAGAGGTTGACTATACCGAGGGACTAGCCAGAAAGACACTTTGTCAAAAAGAGACAGGCCCTGTGCCCACAGTGAAGGAGGGCCTGACGTGGGTGAGAAGCGTGTGCACACCTGTCCATGTTCCACCCTCAGGGCATGGGAAGGTGGTCTGCAGGGACCTACCTGGTCTGGTTCCAGGTGGGAAGCCGCCTCTCCACCCACCCTGGCAGCAGTAAAGGCATCGTCTGCAGGGCTGGATTCCAGGCTGACGGTGAGCACTGCATCATAGGCCTTCCGCAGGGGCCCGCCAGCACCCAGGGCCAGGTAGGAGCGGTTGCGGTAGGGCAGGGCAAAAAGCAGCGTGTCGTAGGGCAGGAAGACCATCCTCCCATCAGCCAGGCCCTCGACCCATGCGTGTCTCAGCAGGGCGGACTGCTCTGAGCCCCCCAACAGTGCTGAGTGCATGCACAGCACCACAACTGGGGGCAGAGACAGCAAGGTCACCTTTGTAGCCCCAGCTCCCCTGTGGCCTTCCCTGAAGCCCAGAGTTCTGAGGCCCTGGAAGAGCTTGAAATTCTCAGACATTGGTCTGGGTAAAGGTGGTCTGCTCCACAACCCCCATAATAATAAAGGCCAAGGTCACCCAATGTGGACTCCATCTTTTGAAAAGTATCCCTTTAACAGAGGATGGATTTGTATTAATATGGTCCTCCCAACCTTCCCACTCAATAATTTTGACCAACTTCCCTCCCCATCCCCCTCCCTACTGGCCCTGACAATTGCTAATAGGTATTCACAGCTTTCTATATGTTGTCTTAAAGTAATTTCCCAAATATTTACTCATCCAATAGTACGGAGCACTAAGAAGTACGTTTGCCATTATCTCTGCTTTTCTGGATGAGGAAACCCATGCACCAAGAGGTTTGGGAGTTACCCGAGGATATATAACCACCATGGCGGGAGACCTTGAATTTGAACCCAGGCAGGCTGGCTCCCAGTCTTTAATCCTTCTTTTTCTTTTTTAAGTGTTTATTTTTAATTGAGATAATCCCCATGTGGAGATAAATTAAGATAAAACCCATTATTTTAAAGTGTATAACCCAGGCTCGGTGCCTGTGGCTCAACAGGCTAAAGCGCCAGCCACGTACACCTGAGCTGGCGGGTTCGAATCCAGCTTGGCCCCGCCAAACAACAATGACAGCTGCAACCAAAAAATGGCCGGGCGTTGTGGCAGGCGCCTGTAGTCCCAGCTACTTGGGAGGTGGAGGCAAGAGACTCGCTTGAGCCCAGGAATTGGAGGTTGCTATGAGCTGTGATGCCATGGCACTCTATCCAGGGTGACAGCTTGAGGCTCTGTCTCAAAAAAAAAAAGTGTACAATCCAGTGGTTTTA
>CAUYON010033512.1:32500-44740 GCA_963573935.1 Arctocebus calabarensis | reverse complement strand
AGGCTCTAATAGAAGTTGATGTCTTCAGGTGTATTAAGGTCATATTCAATATGAGGCAAATGAGTTGAATTGTTGTAAACCAATAGCCCCTCAAAAGACCGGAGTCTGTCTCAGCCTGTCTCGGCCTTGGTCCCCAGCATGCCCCCTGCCTTGGGTTAATTCTGAGAACAGGTTTTTGACAAGGAAGTTCTCTGAGTTCCCTGACAGCCCCCGACCTCCCGGCCATGGTTGAAACGATGGTAGAAACCCACTCAAGCAGAGTTTCCCAGGTACTAGGCTTTCCTGTCCCCATGGTTACTGGGCTACCCCACCTGAGCCAACTCCCTGACTGTAACCCTACCCTGTAACTGGCCATGTTCCGCTTTTGTATATGCTCGCTTTGCCAGATCAGCACAAAAAGGGTATAAAAGGCTGCCTGCATTTCTCTTCAATGCCGTTTGCCCTTTGGGCAGCAGTCCGCCTGTGCAGATGTAACCACCTGATTTGGGCCTTGCCGTTTGCAGCAGTGGTCCACCTGTACAGGTTTAAATAAATCATCACCATGTGATTTGAGCCTAAAGTGGGGTCCGTGTATTCTTATGGGTGGCGTGTGAGATACAACAGAATTAGCTTGGATGGTATTGATTACTATTAGTCCTGAATCAGCCCTGGTCCCTCTGTCTCTCTCCAGCGGAGTCCTGGGTCTCCATGGGAAAGTGCTGGGTGTGTGGGAACCTCCTGCCTCCCCTCCTCATATCAGAACAAAATGCTTATTGTTTGGTACAGTAGTGCTTTCCAATCCACTCCTAGACCAAAATTTGAAGGCTGTCCAATGGATGCAACTCGTTCCCCAGAGGATGTTTTGCTGTAGCAAGGACCCTGATTCTGGGTATGAACAAGACTTCATGATTACCAGGTGCAGCCTAGCGGCTCATAGGGCCAGGAAAGGGACCTCAGAGCCCACCTGAGCTCATGGAAGCCTGGTGGCTTAAGTCCAACATGGCCTGCGTCCTTCCAAAATCTCTCCCTGGCTGTCTCCCATGTGCTGGGTCCAGGGGGCACAACAATGACTTAGATGGTGTCTGTCTGTAAGACTGTCCCTTGAGGGGGCTGAACAAGCCAGCCCCAAACTGCAGGGTGTCTCTGTTGCCTGATGTAGGTAACTCAGGTCGTACCTGGGGGGAAAGCCCTCAGGGCAGCTTCCGAGAGGGCAGGATTGACCAGTGTGGCCGCAGGCGGGCTCCTTCTCTTCCCTGTATCTTGTGAAATGAGCAAAATTAAAGAACCTTCCTCACTGGAGTGTCAAGGGGGAAATAAAGGTATAACTCCTGGGGAGCGCTGGACTGAAATTGGCCACCAGGTGCTGGCTGCAGTGTTACTGCTGCTGTTGCATTATTGGAAAGCGGGTTTAAAGTGCAGACTTTGGGTGACACGGATGCCATCTGACGTGGGGGAGAGATGCAAGTGGGTCTGCAGCTTCAGACAACTGCTCTGGCACTGTGGTCACAGAACTGCCTTGTGGGAGGGGCTGAGGACTGACCAGCCCCAGGTGGAAGTGGCACGGAGGGGGACTCAGCTCTGAACTGTATTGTATAACAAGATTGTTGTTTTTATTAGATTGTGAGTTAAGATCAACAAAAAGCAGCATTAAAAAAAAAAAAAAGAAGAAGTCTTTATTCCAAGGGACTTTTTTTGTTCTTGTTGGTTTTTGTTTGTTTGTTTATCAGGTTTTATTGTTTTCATTTCTAGGCTAAAATTCAAGTTGTAGTTGAGCCCTTCACCCAGGGGATGTGCTGAACACCCTCACATTGTGCCCATTAGGTGAGACCCTGCCAGTCACCCTCCTCCCTCCCCCTCCCCTCCCCTTTCCCTCCCCTCCCCTTTCCCTCCCCTTCCCCTCCCTTCCCTCTCCCCGCCCCCTCCCTCCCTCTCCCCCTCCCTCCTCTCCTCCTCCCCTCCTCTCCTCTCCCTTTCCCCTTCCCCTGCCCCTCCCCCTCGCCCCTCCCCTCCTCCCCCTCTCCCTTTCTCCACCCCTCCCCTCCCCCTCCCTCCCTCCCCCCCACCCTCTCTCTAGACTCTACTTGTGTTTTTCTTTCGTGTGGGCCTGTAGTTGTCTGTATATTGGTTTCATGTTTGTATTGAGCCCATGAAAGATTTTTTTGCCTCTCCTGTTTGCTGTCATCATCAAGGTCATCATCCTAGGGTGTGTCCTGGAAAGTTTAGGCATGGGGACTTCAGGGAGGTCCCACGGCTCTGCCCACTGGGTGGAAGGTAGCCGGGGTGCGGGCACCGACAGTGCGGTGGGGACCCCAAAGGAGCCAGGAGCAGAACTCAAGGCTAAAAAGTAGCCTCACCTCCCACCCTGTGGAGGTTCCGCTTCCCAGAGAGAGGCTGCATATTTACACTGCCTCCTTTCCCTTTATCTCAGTCATCAAAAGTTTAAGGAGATTTAAAAACCGTTGTGCGTAAAATATGACCTCAGGTCTCTGATGGAATTCATGCCCAGGTCCGGGCCAGGCGGGGCCGGGCCCACCCTCCAGAGTGTCTGCGCTGCCGCTCTTCCCATCTATCTTCCTGATTGTAAAAATTAAACGCGTGCACTGGAGGCCCCGGAGGCAGAGTTATGGGGGGTATAAAGTGCCTGACAGCGGATAAACTTGCCATCCCGCAGTGGAGCGCCCAGTCACCGGGGTGCTGAGCTGGGACGCTGGGGAAATCTCAAGGCAAATCTCAGAGGGGGACGGAGCAGAGGAATCGGTGGCACTGGGTGGGACGCTGCTGACCCTGTGATCCCCGGACCCCTGGGCCCCCCCCTCCAGCCTAGATAAGCGCTCTGCCCTCCTGTGATAGCAGAGAAGGGGGCAGAGACTGCTGGGGAGCAGCTGTGGGTGTGAGCGCGAGGCAGACGTGGGGACACCAGACTCCCCCACCGCGTGACTGTGAGTGGCATCCCTGCCATTTGCTTTGCTAAGCACAGCCCCCAGAGGCTTCAGACAAGAAGTGGAGAGATTCCCAGGCTGGTGGGGGGACCTGGAACTGGGGATGCTTTCAGACTGGCGAGCGGCATCTTGGCTGCAGAGCAGGAAATCTGAGCTCTGCGGAAGAGAAACGTGGCCACCACTGCAGCTGCCACGAGGCCCGTTTGCACAGGGGATTTTGTGGTTCCGAGGGCTACAGGGACACACAGAGGGACAGAGCCACCTGATGGGAGGCCTGGGCCAGCTGTGGTCCTGCAAGGACTGGAAGTATTGTCTGCGGGGTGCCGGCCGGGCCTGCCTGTCTTAAGAGACGCCCCTGCACTCTCATGGCAACGACATCTGGACAGCAGGAGGGACGGACTCCCTGAGTGCCTTGTGGCTGGAGGCTGTGGGTGAGGTCCCATTAGTCAGAGAGAGAGAGAGAGAGAGAGAGAGAGAAAGTGGGCCAGGAAAAGCAGAGGCAAAGGACAGCAGGCCCAGGATGGAAACCGCAGGACCACCAGGAATAACTCATTTATCCATTTGTCTTAATTTCTAGGTCCTGGGGTTGTGCACACCAGACTCAGTCCCAGCTTCCCTGAGCTCACAGAGGGATATCAACCACACTGTCATACAAACATGACAAACACATGTTAATTTACCATTGAGGAGGTGTTTGTACTAGTCTGCATTTTAAACATGCACCACTGGCCCCCACCAATGCTTCCTCAGTTTTATTAATCAATTAATTAATTTTATTATTATTTTTTTGAGGAGACAGGGTTTTCATCTGTTGCCCCTGGGTAGAATGTGTAGCGTCATCTTAGCTCACAGAAACCCCGTACTTCTGGGCTCAAATGATCCTCCTGCCTCTGCCCCCTAAGTGGCTGGGACTACAGGTGCCCACCACAATGCTGGGCTAGTTTTTCTGTTTTTAGTGGAGACTGGCTCTCACTCTTGTTCAAGTTGGTCTCTAATTCCTGATTCCCAATGATCCTCCTGCCTCGGCCTCCTGGAGTGCTGGGATTACAGATATTTGAGCCACCGCCCCCAGCCTCCTTCTTAGTTTTGGAATTTACTAGTACATCTTCCAGGGAGGCACATCTATTCCATCCTGTGGAAGGCAACAGAGAGAACGCTTGGGGTCCCCACTCACTCGTTGGTTGCAAGGTTCAGATCTGGAGCTGACCAGTTGTCCCCCGAGGCTCAGGAGCAAATGCGATTGGGCACTTCTGAATTCCAGCATCGATGCTTCTTCTCGGAGGTACTGGCATCTCCCTTATGTCGGATAATTATTTTGAAGTGTGATGTTCATCCTGAGAAGAGCCACACTGATCGCAAGGTGGCAGCTCAGGGACAGCAACACGTATGTGAGTAGTGCCCAGGTTAGAGACTGGAGCATGGAGACACTTCTTCCCATCTCCCCAGCCAACACCTCTGTGTGCTGCCCTGACTTCCGTGAGCTGGGGGTAGTTTTGCTTGTCCTTCCACTGTATTTTTTTATTTTATTTTATTACAAATTAATATGAAGGGACAAATATTTGTTACATTGTTCCCACCTCCAGACGCCTTAGTCTTGAAACTTATCAAAGAGACGCCTCTGATTCCAGACCTACCTGTCCCTGTTCCTTCCCTGGGCTTTTCCTCCCCCTTCTAGGGGGGCATTTATGCAAACATCCATCTCTGGACCAGAAACTCTTCAGACTGAACCCCAGCCTGTCTTACACTCTGCTTTGTTGGAAGTTGGAATTTTCTTGTCCTCACTGGGGAATTCTCCACCTCTTTGCTTTTGGAAAATATACATAGTCAATAGAATATTTCAATAATGCTTTGAAATAGGAAACAACTCATATGTAGAAAGAATATACAGATAGAATGTAGAGCAGCGGTTATCAACCTGTGGATCGGGACCCCTTTTTGACCATGAAAATATATTGCAGCATTAGGAAGGTTGAGAAACACTGACATAGAGGTTGTTCTAGTTGGATATTTAATTTCTCTTTGAGCTTCCTGGCAGGCAGAGCAAAAGAGGGCTTGCTGGTAGCAGGAAGCATGGCCGCCTTCCAGAAGAGATGGGCCCTCTAACTTTGCGTGGGGTACATTGGCTCTAATGAGGTTTGCCTTTGTGGGGGTATGTTTGCTCTGAGAACTTGTGAAGAAAAGACTGGGGATGACAAATTGGCTTCTGGAAGTTTCCCTACAGACTGGGAGTAGTTGGTGGAGGCGAGCCTGTGGCTGGGACATGGGCCTGCGTGCTTGCTAGCAGTGCGTCGTCTCCGTGACCATGAAAGCTCTTCCTCAGGGTTGCAGGGTTCACACCAGATACCCCGAGCCAGGAAGATTATCAGAATCTCCTGGGAAGAATTTTCTCAAACATACATATTCCTTTGCCCATCTCAGGTCTCCAAATTATGATCTTGAGCCAAGAGGTTTAGAAGGTCACGTTTGGAACCACACGTGTGCATGCAACTGCCACCTCCTTCCAGGCAGCAGCCAGAGCAGAGGAGGAGGCTGTGCACAGAGTCAAGCCACTTGTCTGAGCTCTGGGGTTAGACGGATGAGAAGGCCGGAGGTGCACACGAACCTCCCGCTTCCTCTCACTTGCTGCATCCACCTTCCTAGACAGAGGCCCCTGAAGGGTTCTCTGCAGTGAGCAGGTGCGACAGGACAGCAACTCCCACCCAGCCCCCAGCCTCAGCACCAGACGTCTCTTGACAATGTTGGTTCTCAGTTATAAAGAGCCTATTTCATTATAGTCCGAGGTATAGTAATGCAGGTAGCTGAAGGCCATCGTGTTCTATGTAAGATTCACCTCCATGGTCCTCTCAACACCCTATGAAGTCTGTGCCATTATTCTACCCACGTTACAGATGGGAAACTGTATCAGGATTTTCTAGAGAAACAGAACCAATGGGCTGGACCCATAAAAGGACATTTATTATGGGAATTGGCTCAAACTATAATGAAGGCTGAGAAGCACCATGCTCTATCTGCTGCAAGCTGGAGAGCCGGGAAATCTAGTGGGATCATTTGGACTGAGGCCAAAGGCTCTAGACCCTAGGGGGCTACTGGTGAAAGTCCCAGAGTGCCAGACCCCAGGATCCAGAGTTATGACATCCGAGGGCAGGAGCAGATGGGGGTCTCAGCCGCAGGAGAGAGAGAGAATTCGATCTTTCTCCTCATTTTTATTCTGCCTGGCCCCTCACCTGATGGGATAATGCCAGCCCACACTGATGAGAGCAGGTGCTCTCTGCTCTGTCTCCTAGTTTCATTTTTAATATCTTCTGGAAACATCCTAACATGCGTAGCTGGAAACAATGTCTGGGAAGCCCTCTGGGTGTCCTTTAACCCAGTCGAGTTGACGCCCAAAATTAGCCATCACAGAAACTAGGGCAGAAAAGTTGAACTTGGTTGAGGCTGAGTGGCTGATCAGAATTCGAAGCTGGGCTGTAGCCCCCGTACTTCCCTGTACTGACCCAGGTCAAGATCAAACTCCCGTGATTTTCTTTTTAATTTTCTACCTTGATTACAAACAATTGCAATGTTTGTGCTGCCCCAGCTCAAGTAGTTTCAGGATGTAGGTTTCCGTAGTTTCTGTCCCTGAGGTCCTGGTATTCCAATGTTTCATCTCCTATTATGTTTCTAAATGGTACAAGTCATTATCGGGTTTTCTTTTTGTGGCCTCAGGCTGTAATATTGGAGCATGGATGTGACCTAATAAAACCAAGTAGGGTGCTTCCTTCCCTTTGTGTGCCTCCCCTAGCCTACTTTCCATCATTGCTTGGAATGGTCATTCATACTTTAGTATGAATTAGAACACAACAGGACTAGGCCTGCTATTAGTAAAAGCTCAGTATAGATGGAAGTAGCTCTGGGGGTGTGTGTGTGGGGGGGGAGCATGGGAACTAGAACATTCCGTGTATTTATCTTTCTCAGTTTGAGGATTCTCCTACTTACCCATGAATTGGGTCCTCTCCAAACCCCCCATCTGGAGACACAGGGCTGGGGATTTAACTGACTCTCCAGCCAAGCCCCTGGCTCAGGTGATGCTTCTTCCCAACCAAGGATGACAGAGATAGCCGATTGCTATTTCCTGGGTGAGGGTGGTGTGGGAGTGATTGCTTAGAAAAAGAAAGTGTAGTCTCACTCTTAGCAGAAGAGAACAAGATTCCCTTGGTTGTTGGAGCAAATGATTATTTTCTTATAAGGCTCTGGTTGTGCAATGGGGGGAGCCAAGGACATGCAGGCTTCATTTTTATTTATTTTTTATGTTTATTTTCCCCTGGAACAGAAAGCAGGCCTGGCTGGGGACTTGGATCCCTGCCCCACATTTCTTGCATAAGAAGGACACACTTACATCCCAGGAGAAGGCAAGCCGGTGGGTCATCTGTCTTGGGGGGGGGGGCTGATCATCCACGTGCCCAGGAAAAGGTCAGGAACCTGTGGGTATTAATTAATCCAACCAGCCACATGGCCTTCTGTGTTTATTAGGGAGGAACGTAGCATTTGGCCAGGGTGATGGGTTTTAAAGATTGGAGTTTTATTAAGAGGACAACATCTGTTTACTGTTTTGTGGGAATTAAGTGTTCCTTTGTAAGGCTGCTGGGAACAGCCATGGTGAGTGGCTTAATGGTCTTTATGTCAGAGCTGGTCTTAATCTCGTCCCTGTTCTCTAATGGCTCAGGGGACGGAGGAATGTTCAGACCTCAACTCTGCAGCCCGGGCAGTGCAGACCCCCTTTGCACTGAGCGCTGGGGAGACCTCTCAGATTTCCATTGCACGGACTTCCAGAAGGCCAGCACCACGGTCCAGGCTTCCAAGCTGCTTCTCCATCCGCTCTGGGTTCTACAGAATCAGTCCTGCTCAGTGATGGCCGTCATCACCCTGGGCTCTGTGCCTTACCCACCTGACATATACCCTGCTCCCCCTTGAATGTGTCACTATAAATATTTGTGCATGTGAAAGTGCTAGACATTTGGACAGAGAAGGATTTAGATTGCAGGAACACAAATGACGGCACATCCGAGTTGTGCATCCGGTGTGTAATAGCCCTCAGCTGTGGCCACGGCTGCAGATGTTCTGAGCGTCAACTTACAGCTCCTCAGAGCCCCGATGCTCCACTCAGAGCTGGGAACACTCAGGCCGGGAGCGGGGACTGCGTGAGCCAGGCAGTCATAATATATTCTTTTGTAGTGCTGTTTTATTTTATTTTATATTTCAGATTAATATGAAGGTGTAGAAAATGAGGTTACATTGTTTATGCTTGTCAGGTAGAGTCCAATTTGCAGTTGAACCCTTCACCAAGGAGATGCGCCGTGGGGCTCCACAATGTACCCGTTAAGTAGGAGCACAGCAGTCCCCCCTCCTTCCTTCTCCTCCCCCCCAATTTGAATTTAATTGAGTTTCTCTCTTGTGTAGACATGTATTAGTCTACTGGTTTCATATTAGTATTGAGTACATTGGATACCTGCTTTCCTAGGCTTGTGATACTTCATGAAGAAGAATGTGTGGCAACTCCATCCAGGTTAACACAAACGATGTGAAGTCTCCGTCTTTTTATGGCTGAATATTATTCCATGGTGTATAGATACCACAGGGTATTAATCCATTCATGGGTTGTTGGGCACTTGGGTTGGTTCTACATCTTGGCTATTATGAATTGAGTTGCGATAAAAATTCTAGTGCAAATGTCATTACGGTAAAATGTTTTTTTTTTTTTTTTTTTTTGCTTATGGGTAGATGCCTACTAAGGGGGTTGTGGGACCAAATGGAAGGTCTACTTTTAGTTCTTTAGGGAGGCTCTATACTTTTTTCCAAAGAGGCTGTATTAGTTTGCAATCCTGCAGCCATGCTTTTAAGTGATATGGAGAACACCCTTTATTCAAATAGCCGTATGTCTAATTTTGTTGTTACTTTCTCTCTGTGGCAAGCAAAGCTCATTTTATTTTTATGGCAGTCATATAACTCCCTCTTAAACACTATTTAAGAAAAAAAGAGTGAGTCAGGAGAAAGATTAGGTAAACCACAGAAGTGGTGTGGGGTGGCAGTGTGGCAGGAGAGGAGGGGCTGGGCTGGGACCTATGTCAGGGTCCTCCCTCTGGTAAAGCCGGCAGCTCTGCCTCCTGGGTCTGAGCCCCCCTCTGCCCTGTCCCACCGTGTAGCCCGGGTTGGCCGCCCAGGGTTTCACCTTACATTTCCTTGTCTGATAAGTGAGAAAGGTTGAGCTAGCCTCTGACTCTTACGATCGTACTAATTTTTTTAAATTTTAGATTGATTTCACGGTACACGTGGTTAGGTTACATAGTTTGTTAGCTGAAGTTCAAGTTGAAGTTGAGCCTTCATTCCGGGTGTGCTATCCTCCCATTATGCACATTGTAAGGGAACGTTGGGGAGAGCACCCCAATGCTCCTCCCTCCCCCCCCCTCGCTCCACCTCCTTTTCAAATTTAATTGTATTTTTCTCTCGGGTGGGTGTGTAGTTGTTTATGTATTGGTTTCATATTAGTACTGAGTACATTGGATACTTACTTTTCCCATCTTGTGATACTTAACTAAGAAGAATGGGTTTCAACTCCATCCAAGTTAATAAATAAGATATAAAATCTCCTTTTTATGGCTGAATAGTATTCCATGGGGTACATACACCACAGTTTATTAATCCATTCCCGGGTTTATGGGCACTTGGGTTGATTCCACATCTTAGTGACTGTGACTTGAACTGTGATAAACATTCTAGTGAAAATGTCCTTATGGAAAAATGATTTTTTTTTCTTCTGGGTAGATGCCTAGTAATGGGATGCAGGATTAAATGGAAGGCCTAGTTTGAGTTCTTCGAGGATTCTCCATACTTCTTTCTGAAGAGGTTGCATTAGCTTGCAATCCCACTGGCAGTGTAAAAGTGATCCCTTCTTTCACATCCGTGCCAGCGTCTGCAGCTTTGGGACCTTGTGACGTGGGCCGTTCTTACTGGGGTTAGGTGATATCTCAGGGTGGTTTCGATTTGCATTTCTCTGATGATTAGGGATAAAAGCATTAGATAGATGAAGGGCCAACAAATACATCTTACAAATTTGTAATGAGATAAGTTAGATGAATATTTAGGAAGTATTGTTAATTATATTATTGATTAAATATACTTACTAAATATTTATTATATATTATGATATATTTATTACATATTAATTTTATTTACTAAAAGACACGTAACATGTGGTGAACTCCCAACTCTACGCCAGCCTCTTTCTAGGCACCACAGAGAAATCACATCATGCAGCTCCCCTTCCATCCCCAGATGGTTTAAGGCCACCAATACCCACATTTTAGCAGCAGGGACTCTGGAGGTAAAGTGTCAGGGATTCGCCCATTCCCCACACCATGATGGTGTGGCATAAAAATGAAAGACCAACAATCCCTAAATCTTTCTATAAAATTAACTAAATTCACATTTCAAAATGCTGATTTCATCATGACTTTGTCTTCTGTTTTTATAGACTCTAGAGAGAGAATGAGAATATCTGCATAAAAAGAAATGTCTTTTAGTCCATGCCCTGCTTTCCAGCATCATAAAGACAGAACATTTGGGGACTTGGCTTTGATGTGAATATGCTGGAAGAAAACACCCCGGCCTCTGTGCTGACAGTGTGCGTCTCTGGGCTGTGTGGCCACATCTCTGCATTTTCTGTCTTTCCTTTTGCCCCCTTTGAAGACTTTCTACTCTATTTTATAAGTAGACCTTGCAACACAGAACCAACTTGTAAATTTGCTGAGACACTTTCAGGAGTCTGAGAGGCCAGAACTATTTTCATAAAAATATGACCTTATTTGTCTCAGTGTTCGTAGCTCAGTGGTTACAGCGCCGGCCACATACCCTGGGGCTGGTGTGGTCAAGCCCGGCCTGGG
Organism: Arctocebus calabarensis; assembly: GCA_963573935.1. Taxonomy (NCBI): domain Eukaryota; kingdom Metazoa; phylum Chordata; class Mammalia; order Primates; family Lorisidae; genus Arctocebus; species Arctocebus calabarensis. Next base: position 33,906 of record CAUYON010033512.1, on the reverse strand, counting down.
CCTGCTAAACAATGACAACAACAACTAAAAACAGCCGGGTGTTATGATGACAGGCACCTGTAGTCCCAGCTACTCGGGAGACTGAGGCAAGAGAGAATCGCTTAAGCCCAAGAGCTGGAGGTTGCTGTGAGCTGTGATGCCACAGCCCTCTACCGAGGGTGACATAGTGAGACTCTGTCCCCCCAAAAGAAAAAAATCTCTTGGCTTGGTGCTCATAGCTCAGCAGCTAGGGCACTAGCCACATACACCAGAGCTGGCAGGTACAAAAGTAGCCCGGGCCTGCCAAAAAACAATGACAACTACAGACAAAAAATAGCCAGGTGTTGTGGTGGACCCCTGTAGTCCCAGCTACTTGGGGGGGGGGGGGCGGAGGCAAGAGAATCCCTTAAGCCCAAGAGTTTGAGGTTGCTGTGAGCTATGACAGTACAGCACTCTACAGAGGGTGACATAGACTCTGCCTCAAAAAAAAAAAAAAAGACATTATTTGCTTTTCCATTTTGGACTGATGGTAAGTAAAACTGTTGGCTCCTTAGTGCAAGTCTAAACTAGAAGTTACTGTATGATGCACTCCTGTGCACGTGTGGGAACGACAAAGCAGTTTCCCTTAAGGTTCTGTTTGATGTGGTATGTGCACATCATAGAATATTATTCAGCCTTAAAAAGGAAGGAAATCCCGCCACCTGCCACAACAACAGGAGGACCCTTGAGGACATTGTGCTAAGTGACACAAGCCCGTCGATGAAAGATAATCGTTGTGTGATTCCATTTATCTGAGGTGCTGAAAGAAGTTTAAAATAATAAAGAAAGGAGAGAGTTGGTTGCTAGCGGCTGGGGAGGAGAGAGTCCGTGTTAACCAGATGCTAAGTGTGAAGTTTTGGGGGGAAGGAGAGAGTTCTGAGTTTCCAGGGTGATGGTGATGGTGGGTCTTCTCGAAGCCATGGCACGGTATGCTCCAGATGGTTAAGATAGTAAATTTTGTGTTACATGTATTTTAACCACATTATAAAATTAAATAAATAAAAGTCAATGAGATTATGGGTTAAAAAAAAAAATGAATGTACTTGGGGAAGTGATAAAATTACCCAATTCCTTGAATCTCAGTCTTTGAGCACAGGCCCTTTAAACGTTCTTTGTGATAAAGTGGAAAGTTGGGATAGAGCACCATTACCCCCCACACAAGTCCCACAGCTGCCCGCAGGAGAAGCACCTCTCAATCTTTCCAATTGTGAGCTGAACTAGCTGCTTTCTTTCTTTCTTTTTTTCCCAAGAAGCACCATTTTTACTTGAAAGAACAACTGATAGACAAACTATGGTTATTCAGACTTGACTGTTTGGCAGACATTATCTGGAAAATGAACAAATTAATTCTGTCACTTCCAGGAAAATAACTGACAGTATTTTTTGCC
>CAUYON010033512.1:0-25000 GCA_963573935.1 Arctocebus calabarensis | reverse complement strand
ATCGTGAACATGATCCTTTTCTTTTCCAAGAAAGGACATGAAGCGTCCTTAAGCAGGGTATGAAAATGTTTCATGGGAACGTTTTATTAATTCACTTTTTCTCTTGTCTCCTTTAGATTCATAAATGCAGAGGGAACTCTAGTTCTCAGAACTGGCTAGAAAAGTGTGCTCCAGAAAGAACTTCTCTGAGGTTGAATCCACTTTGAAATCATCTAAAACACAACATTTTGCCCCATTTTCCTACTTCCAGTTCCCTTACCTTCCACTCCTACTCTGTCCTAAAATTGTTCTGTGATGTTTATTATGTATCTTTACAATGAATAACACTTCTTTCCTCTCTTGAAGTTCAGACCAGCTAAGCAAATACTGGAAAATTTGCTTTGCAAAGTTATTTTTTGCTTCATAAGCTTTTCCAGTTTTTTAGGAAATAAAAGAACCCGACCCTCCAAAGTAGAAAAATCTAAATCAGCTTAGGATGTGGGAAAACGTGGTTGGCATTATTTAATCCTTGCTTTTAGGGACCAAAAAATATTTGCAAGATATAATTCAATAAATGTACATTAAAAACACACACACACACAAACAATGGGTACACTAAAAGCATTATTTTTTTTAAGTCATGGCCTGGAATAATTTAGAGAGATTGATTCCATTATAGGACTTTTAAAAGTTGGCATGTGGCAATTTTAAATCGGGGCAAGCATCTTAAAGAAAGAAAGCATTAGGAGAAACCAGAAAGTGTGCTTTTCCTATTCTTTGTGAAAATGCATTGTTTCACCCTTTTCTAATGCCAGGGCCTGTTTTTTAAAAAAGAGAGTGGGGCACGTTTCTTTCCTTTTGAAACTTCCTTTCTGGTCTGGGTTCATTCTGAAGATTTTTATAAGGTCCGCGTCGTGAGGTTGTGATTTCTCTGCAGGTGTTCACAGTTCACCGCGCCCAGTGCCACCTGCCACACTGGAGTGTGGCTCTTCTCGGCTGCCCCTGGGTCCCAACAGGCAGCTCTCTGTTGTCCCCTGGAATCAGGGGTTTAGCGTTGTTTTCTCCTGTGGTGAGGACTTACACACGTTCCCACTTTGCAAAATCACATTATTCTAATGAGAATGCAAATGAAAGGAAAGCTGTGGGAAATGGCTCTGGATGAGCTGCTTGTCAAGAACGCTTTCCCGGGGAGGGGGCTTCGGGAAGGGGTGGGCGAGCCCAGCTTCCTTGTTTGCAGAGCGGCGTTTTCTGAGGGACTTGCATTGGGTGGCTCGTGGCCAAGTCTGAAGGAAACACATCTTCATTGATGTGCCTATTGTTACCAGTTCTTATTCATGGTTTTTAAACAACTCATGCAGGTTTTGACAGCTTTTTCCTTTTGGTATTTACATAAGCCTTTTTATTTTGGAAATATTTCCCAAGACCTGCGGTCCACAGAGGGGAAGGAGAGAGGCAGGGTGAAGGCTGGCTTGGGTGAGGTGCCAGCTGAATCCCTGGAAGGCTCAGGCCCAGAGCAAGGTGCCGAAGACAGTATCACTGAGGTGCAATAAAGAGCCGTCACTCTTAGATCATTTGCTAGGCCCCTGAAGCTCAACTTTACAGTAGAAGGGGCCACCACGGGAGCGAGACTAGCCTGAGGAACTTGCCACAGATGACTCTCATTATATTAAAACAGGATACTTGTGCCTGGGGCCTTGGGATTTTATCATATTTTCTTCGCAACAGCTCTAACTATGAACCTTCTTTCGGGGTTTCCTTGGGTCCCAGGTACTAGCTCAGACAGACAGCTGGGCTGAGAGATCACTGCACCTTCCCATGCAACCCTGTCTAAGGTGGAGTCCTTTCAGGGCGGACCAAGTGATTCTTGTGGCTCTGTGAACACGGACCTGTCAGATATGTAACTAGATATGTTCAAAAATAATGTGCTTCATGATCCAAAATGAAACAATAGCTGCTTGTTGCTTGTGAGTGTTGTAAGGGCCAGAGAGGATAACCTGGGGTGGGGGGTGGGGAATTGGTTTGGGGACCTCCCTGTAAGGTCGCTCTGTCCTCAGGGGCAGGTAAGGAACTCAGCTCTACTCCGGACCTTTTCAACGGAAGAAGGATTCATGTATTTTCTTAATAAGATGTTAATTTTCCGTAGCATGCCATTAGATTGCAACACATTTTTTAAGGAAAGATGTTATCTTTATGGAGTTGACTTATTTGCAAACTTAACATAAGCTTTCAAACCCACAGAAAATATGGCAGTGTGTTTATATTTAAAATAGATTTTAAAAAATCCAGTGAGTTACTGTGAATTTACTTACCGCCCAATAATACAGGGATAAAAATAATTTATGCTCCTATTTTAATTAAAAGAAAATCATTTTTGTAGAGCAAAGGAGCTCAGTCTACTGGTTAGATGTTGAAGTGGGGGTGGAGACTCTTAGCTTTTTTCCTGGCTTGGGCACAGACTGGCTGCTTATTTGGGGCAGATTCTTTCTCCTCCCTAAACAGCTCTTTGTAATCCTTGTTCTTAGGGAGTAACCCTCCCACCCCAAACAACACTGTGTGGGGTCGCTAATCAAAGGGCTCTCATGTAGCAAAGTCTCAAGCCCTGGCCTGAGAGCTTGATGGCTGATGTCAAGTACTGAGCAACCATTTGGGTGGGAGGGTTGGTAAAGGGCCATTGAGGGGAGAGGGTTCTCCATCGTACCACAGAAGTTGGTAGTCAGGGGAGCAGCACGTTATGTTCTAAGCATCTCTGGTTGATTCCTAAGGCATTGGAGGGCAACCCATGCCCATGGACCCAAACACACCCACACTGCCTCTTGTCCCCAGGATGGCCCCATGTCTCAAATTTAGAGAAGTAATGAGATGGTAAAGAGTTGAGTGTAAATAAAGAAAATAGTCCTAGGAGATGCTGCAGCTCACAATCATACTTGCTTTATATTCTTTCATCTAGTACATGGTTACCAAGCACCTAGTACATAGGCAGTTTGGAGATGAGCCAGTTCTATCAGAACTGGATCAGTCAGGAAAGGCTCCATGGCCAAGGGTCTTGAGCATTGCCATGTCTTCAGAGCTGCGTATTCTTTGAGAATATAAATGAAGGGCAATAAATAATCTCTATGTTCTAGCCATGTGGGAGACTCTTATCTCTCACCCACGTGGGAAAGTAAAGGCAAGGCATCAGTTCTGGGTGGTAAAGAATAGCACAAGGCAGGCAGTGAGGTCAGAGTAGATCCAACTTATTGTTTGAGTGTGTTACTTATGTAGGCATAAGGATGAGACCTGCCAGTGTGGATGGATGCAAAGAGCACTGGACTTGGAGTCTGAAAACAGGGATTGAATCCTGAATCATTTGTGCACTTAGTCTATGACTTTGGGCAAAGCTCTTCATTGGTATAATGCCTACAAACACAATAAGCTGTGGTTAGAATGAGATATACAAGAACTTGATTTATTAACTATAAAGCACAGTGTGTGAATATAGAGACTTACCTCATTTTCTGACTTGTTACTTGTAGCAGCTTTTTTGTAATCCCCAAAAGGGACAGACTTCGTGTCTCCCCTAGGACTGAGTGCATAAGTAGGTAGATAGATGAATTTATATTGGCTGCTTCCAGAGATGTCCGGGACCTCAGTTACAATAGTCCCTGAAAATATCACTTAAGGAACAGAAAATCATTTGGCTTAAAAATGAACAGACACACCTGTCTCTTTATTTTCCATCATAATGAGCATGTATGTGCCTCTGGGGTTTCCACTAAGTGCAGTAGTGAAGCAGGAGGGGAAGGGAGCAAAGTTTCCTGGTTTCCATGCAGATCGGTCAATTTTCTATCAAGGTGTTCTATTTTATACCATAGCTCATAAAGTTGTCCCATTTCCTCCCTCCTCAACCAAAGCCACTAAGTCTAGAGAATCTGGCAGAAAGTTTCCTTTAAGTCAGGCTTCATAGAGATCACATATTGACAAATCGGGAGGTATGACAGTTTCTACATATGAGCTACAGCGAACTTGAGTCTCACTTCTAGAAAATAATTAGAAATGACTGAGAATTTAAGTTAGCTTCTGCCAGGAAGGATAACAGGGTTAAAGGAATAAGTTTTAAATTTAGACGCACCTATATTAGAATTTTGACTTTATTAACTCATTGTAACTTGGTTAATTTCTCTAGGCTTCAGTCTCCTGTTGGGTAAAACAGGAATAATAATATTCCCCCAATATTATCATTACAAACATTTATGGAGAAATATATGGAAATGATTATTATTAGTTATGCCCTAAAATAATTCAGATACAGTGGAGGTCAATTTGTGTTGGAACAGCCAGAAAAAATATCACGGCAAAGGTGATTCCTCGACCATAAATTTTTCAAACCCAATTCCAGCCAGGAAGAGCATGAGTCTGATGAATGGTAAAACATACTAGGGCCTTGAGGCTGATGAGGGAGCAGAGAGGATTCTATGATGTGCTGTTGCTAAAGAGGAAGGAAGAGAAGCCAGCAGACTCTCCTTCAAGCAATCAGGTTGAACCACCTGGGTGGAAAGGAAGACCAAGGTGAGAGGGAACTCAACAGCCAGATGGTAACTAGGCAGAGAGGGTAGAAGGTGGGGCTCAGGCTGGGGCACAAGTGAAGGCTGCATATTCAGTTATTAAACAAAACTTATGAAGCATCTATGTTGTTCTGCACACAGTTCTATACCCTGGGATTATATCAAGTACTCCTAGTCCTTCTAAAGTTCACATTCTAGTAGGAGGATGATGAAGTGTACATAAAATAAATGGTAGAAAGTGCTAGGTGCTAGGGGAAAGGCGTCTAAGGTCATTGGAAGGGGGATTGGTCAGTTGAGTAGTTAAAGAAAACTTCATATTGTAGGTGATATTTCAGCAAAGGCTTGAAAGGGGGTGATTCAGGGACATCAATTAAGAGGCTGACACAAGAATGCAGGTGAGTCAGGATGATAGTGTGACCACAGTGGCTGCTCTTGGCTCTCGGAGAGTCAAAAGGAGTTGCTTATTGGCTCAATCTAAGATGAAAATGAAGAACAAATAGTGGGGGATTATTTCAAGTTTGAGGCCAATGAGCTGGGAGTGGAAGTAACACAGCCACACACTATTTTCACACACTGTATTTAATGGTTTGTAAATCAAGTTCTCACATATCTCATTCTAACCCCTTATTGTGTTTGTAGGCATTATACCAATGAAGAGGTTTGTTCAAAATAACTCAAGTTATTTTGTTTGGGGTGAGGGTGGGATTACTCCCTCAGAATAAAGATTACAAAGGGATGTTTAGAGAGGAGAAAGAACCTGTCCCCAATAAGGAGCCAGTCTGTGCCCAAGGGGGCTGAGTAATGGGAAGGTTGGAACTGCAGTTGACTGAGATAGAAAACCATCCATGAATAAGTTGGATAAGAGGAGTGATGAATGCCCAGTGTTGGGCACGCTGAATATGTGAGATGCCCATTAAACAGATTAACTGGCAATGCCAGTTTGGCAGTTGGAGATGAAATTCTGACGTTCAGAAGTTTATCAGCAAATAGATGGAATTAAAATCTATGAAACTTAGAGGAATTCATTAAAGGAAGGAATATAGAGAGATAAAAAGGAAGATCCTAAAACTGAACTTGCAAGCACCTTCAACATTGAGTAAAAGAGGTTGTGGCCGGTGGTGGAGGAGAAAAACCAAGTACACTGTGTTCTGGAAGCCAAATGGAAAAGTTTTCCAAAGAAGAGAGAACAATTGATTTCATCAAACGTTGCCCATGTGTCAAATGATGAAGGTAGAATCAACCATAGGATTTAGTGACCTCCATTTTGATTGAGGTTGATTGAGTGAAGATTGTGCATCTTCAATCAACTGAGATTGGCCTACAAGTGAACACTAAGTTAGGTGCAAAAGATTCAAGTTCTAGTCTCAGGTTTACCACAATCCTTTCTGGGTAATTTTTAGAAAGTTAGTACCTGAATCTTCTTTCTCTGTAAATTTGAGATGATATTAATTACTGTTCATCCTAACTCAGGTTGTTGTGAGTTAACTTCAGTTTATCTCTTAAGATATAATCAGATTGACTAATCTTCCTTTGTCTGTCCTGTGGAAAGTCTAGAGCCCTCTTTAAGGTATCGGAAGAAGATGTATTGTGATGTCATCATGAATTTGTTTGGCTCCAGTTTTCGACCTCAGAACTCAAGCTGTGACCTGTAGCTCTTTCTTTGTCACTGTACTGATGTCAACTTAGATGATGAGCTTGATCTCCTTTTTTAATTTCTGTGAGAAAATTTACAAAATAAAACACAAAACAGAATGAAGCAAAAACAGAAAAGGAGAGGTAGAAGGTATTTGCATTGTAGCAATGCCAAAACAGCTTAATTTTTTTTTTTTATGAATTACTCTTGTTTTTAAGTGACTTCCACCTAAGTAGCCTGCCTGGCTTCTGTGTTCCTTGCTCTTTTTCCCTTTGCTTAGTCGAGTTACTATGAGGACATGCTGTGGTGGCAAACAATTCCAAAACATCAGGGGTTAACTTAACAAAATTTCCCACGTATACGATTCCACTGCAGGTCTTCAGGACGGGCCATCCTCCAGGGATAGCACAGCCATCAAGATGTCTTCTCAATGTGGTGGTTGAGATGGGAGAGGGAGAGGGCTGGAGAACCTTGCATTTGCAGGGAAACTGTGAACCCCAAAAGTGGCTGTGTTACCTCTGCTCCCAGCTCATTGGCCTTAACTAGCCATGATGCCCCGTTAACTAGAAGGGGGCTAGGAATTGTCAGGAACATATGGACTACTTGGCAGGCATGACTAATCCTCCCATTTTCATATGCAGAGGAGATAATCCCTGCTTTCCCCATTTTAGGTTCCAAGGAGACCTTCCTCAGCCTTTAAACACATCATCATCCTTCTGTCATCTCTGTCCTCTGTCTGGAATGAGGGAGGGAATGGAGGACACAGGACGCAGGAGATGAGATTGTTTTTTGGATTAATTATAATGCCCCAGTGGGCCAATGGCACCCTTTGTAGAGTGCTCTTCATAACTTGTAAAGTGTCATGGTCATAGAAAGCATTTCTATAGCCCTCACTTAGTGGCAGGCATGCTTCCAAAGTTTCCCATGTGTAATTAATCGTCAGAACAATTCTACTAGTTAGGCACTATTACTAGTCCCATGTAGGAGATTGGTAGATTGAGGTGTAGAGAAGTTAGTAACTTACCCAAGTAATAAGTCTGTCTGTAATAAGTCCAGACAGTAGGACACCAGAATCCATGTTCTCGACCATTAGGGTGAATTGCTTCTTTAGAGGGTTAAGGATAACACAGATATACCTCTTTCCATCCCTGACAGCATATCAACCACAGTTGTAAGGTGGAAGTGGTTTAGATTATAGCAGCAAGGTACTGGGTAAGAGCTTTAGCCCTTTGCTTCAGGGAATGGTGTGGCTTCAGGGAAGTATGGCTCTGGGAAGTCATCAACATGAATGTTTATCAATGTCTGGTTCTTTTCCACCTCTGGTACAATCATACTTCCTCATCCTTAAAGTTAGACATACCCACGTGGTTCATTCTGGCCAATAAAATGATGGGTCAGTTCTGGTGATAGCATTGAGAGCTAGCAATTGCGTCTGGGTGTCCGGTCCTCAGTGATTGGGAAATCTGGTAATGTTCTGAAGATAACATCAGACCAGAGTTACCCCAGGGAGGAGACTGCCCTTGCCAGTTACCTGGGCCCAGGATGACATCACAGAAATAAGAAATAAAGTTTAATTTTCAGTTACTGAAATTTTGACCTTTTATGTTACTGAAGCATAACCCAACCTATGCTGACTTATAGAGGTGGTTGGTATTCAAAAGGTGGATCAGGGTGGAGTTTTTGAGGTCATTTGGGTAAGAACAGGGAAAGAGGATAAAAGGTTTGCGTTATCTTCCTTCATGAGCATTAGAAATACAACTTACTTTAAGCCTTTTCTTATTTTATCTTGGCAGTTGGGTTCAGTTCCTGCAAGCTTGAGAATTATACTCCATTCTGCAGTGGGAGAAGAGTGAGGGGAAGGCCATATGCAAGGGGCTGAGAATGTCTATTATATTCCTCCTGAATCCCTCATATTCTGCCTCTTGGGAAGGCTAAGGACCACTTGGAAAAGATCATTTCTTGGATTTCTGCCTTGGAGGCAATATTTTCCAGTAGTTCATTGAAGCTGAAGTTGTCAGTAAAGTCATCCATTTCATTTTTTGGAGCTTTTCAGAATGGTAATGCAGTCCTTGGTTTCTCTCTCATCTCTCACCCGCTTCCCAGTCTCTCAACAGCTGCTTTCTTTGCTGGGCACCAGGAATGGTAGTTCCCAACCCTTAACATTTTCTCAAGCAAGCTAGTGTGAGCTTCATGCAAAAGACAAGGGTGAGTGTTTGAGCACATGTATGATGCCTTTACTTGCATTTGAATTGCTAGCTTCAGCTTCAGGGTCAGATTTGTTGCATGGGAAGGATCCAAGGTCAGAGAAATTAGTGGTACTTTTCATGTAGCAGAGGAAAACAACTTCTCTGATAGTCTGTTTTTCCAGCTGTACTAGCCAGGGCTCTCCCCTCCTCTCCCTTTACATTGCTTAAGAATGCCCAGAGTTTATCATGAATGTCATCCAAAACCCATAATCTAGAAGCCAAATGGTCTCTCCCCTCAGCCCCCTAAGAAAAAAGTGTTCAGGAGGAAGAGTGAATTGATGCTGGCAATGATTTCTTAGGTTTTAATCCTGGAGTCGTTTCCTTACTCACTAAAGAATTTGTTCTTTTAAGGGAACCAATATGTTTGTGTAACTGACATGAAACAAGCTTGACTCCAAAAAGATTTAGCTTAATATCTGCCTATGCATTCTGGGGGCCGGCCGTCTGGAGGATGTGCATTAAAGGCCCTGGCGGTGGCACAACTCGTCACGTATGATATCGGGCACGCAAATGTGACGTGATGCCCATGGACTCTTGAGGGTAATTCAATGTGCCAGCCCGCTTGATGGGCAGAGAAGCTATAAACACAGTTGTCACAAGTGAGAAAGAACACGGGTCTCAGGCAGGCCAGAGAAGCGAGCAGCATCGGAACCTGTCTCCAAGCCCTAATGCGAGTGTTAATTAGTGTATTACGGAATTTATGGCGAGAACAGCCTCTCCACCACGCCCCCACTGATAGGCTCATCATTAACCACTTCTCTCTATTGCCCTCATCTCTCTGGCCTCCAGTCCCTATCTTTCCAAATCCCAGTAGGAGGGAGGTGAATAGAATTGTGCCAGAGAAAAGATGCTTTTTTGGGGGGGGGGGCTTGCTAAAAAGAAAAGGCCAACAGGGCACATGGCTGTCTGATGTTTATAGGAATAAGTACACATTTAATCTACATAATCATTAATCTTTCTTTATGTAAAAGTGATTAGTAAATAGGGTTTTTAAGCAACTGTTTAGTTTACACATTGGCATCATAGATTAACTTATTTCTAAAACACTTGATTTTATCACTCTGCCTAATGACTTGTCACATGATTTATTGGGTAATATGATAAATCATGTGCAATTTATTGTTTATCCTATAAAGAGTGCAACAATTCATTAAACAGTGATGAAACCCAGCCGTTGTGTGGGGAAGTCTACTCCTATTGGCTGTCACATTCAGTGGGACGAATGTTCTTCCAGGAGTAGGGTGGTCCCTGTTCTCTGCCCAGGTTTACAGCACGGGGCAGTTAGACTGTGCTTAAATTAAATAGTTTTAGAAAATAATGGTGCAGTCATAATCTTATACTCTGGCCATATTTATTTTATATGGAAAAATAAAGTCTAAAGCCTGATGGGTGTTAAATCTACGGATTTATTTGTGATAATAAATGTGGTATTCTTTGTTACAAAGGCATTAAACTTAATGGCAATGTTTCATGATGCTGCATGGCGGCTGTATTTCCCCTTCCCTGGCTTTATTTCAGGCCAAAGCGCCCACTGAAAAGCTTTTCCAATTTCTGAAAGTTCTCCAAGCTTAGAGGACATCATGGTGCAGGAGGCCCGGGTGACAGGTACAGAGCCAAAGCCAGGGCTGGTGCCAGGGTCCAAAGGAAAACTCTGACTTCTGATCTTTAGTCTCCTCCCAAAGATGCAGGGACTAATGGGCAAGGGGTAGAGAGATGGCCACTCCCCTCACCTGGTGGGAACAGACCAGGCATTGCCTAGACCAGCGGTTCTCAACCTGGGGGTTGCAACCCCTTTGTAACAATGAAAATACATTGCAACATTAGGAAGGTTGAGAACCACTGGCCAAGACCTTCTGGACTGTGGCCTCTTGTCCTTTTTTTGCCATCCCTTCCTTTCTGGGTAGGTGGTTTTGCCCACTCAGCTTCCAGGCTGCCTCCTTTCGGCGAGATAACTTGGTTCTCTCTGGGAGCCACCTGCCTTTCATTCTCAGCCCTAGTGACCTCACCAGCTCACCTGGGGCTCCAGAGTACATTGACCCCTCCACACTCACAGTCAGAGCATCCACTGACTGCTCTGATTATGTGGCTTGAAGATTGGACCCACGTGAGGCCAACCGCAGCAAGAGCTTTGGAAATGATTGGGGAAGATGTGGACTAAAGGGAACATTTATATATTGTGATGAGGATGTAAATTAGTGCAACCATTGTGAAAAACAGCATGAATGCTGCTCAAAAAAATATGATTTTTTAATATTATATTTATATCACATGATATAGCAATCTCACTCCTGGGTATATGACTAAAGGAAATGAAATCAGTATGTCAAGGAGATGTCTGTCTTTCCATCTTCTTGGCAATCTTAATTGCAATAGCCGAGTTATAGAATCAACCTAAGTGTCCATCAAAGGATAATGAAAATTCATTATAGAATACTAGTCAGCCTTAGGAAAAAAAGGAAATCCTGCAATTTGTAACAAAGTGGATGAACCCGGAGGACAGTGTGTTAAATGAAATAAACTGGACAAAGACAGATAAACATGGCACCATCTCACATCTGTGTGGGATCTAAAAATGTTGGATTCATTGACATAGAGAATGGTGGTTCTCAGAGGAAGGTGAGGGGAGGGCTTGGTAATGTTGAGCAAAGAACACAAACTTTCATTTAGACAGGAGGAATAAGGTCAAGAGGCATATTGTACAACATGCATCTATAACAACATACTGTATTCTCCACTTAGCTGGTAGATTTTAAGTGTAAGAAGACTTCAGTATGTGCAGTAAGACTTATGTTAATTAGCTTGGTTTAGCCATTCCACATTGAAAGCACATTTTAAGACAACGTGTTGCAACAATATATAACATTTTTATTTGTCAATTAAAAAATAAATAACTTTTTATGAAAAAAAATTAAGGATGTTCTGGTCCTTCTGCTGTGGTTAGGCCCTGAGAAACCTTGCAACTTCTGCCTATGGGCTTTATATAATGTTTATTAGGGAGGAAGCTGGCTAGAAGGGAGGAAGTCCTCATATCCAAAGACGACCATGTTGTAAGGAAGCCCAATGTAGCTGTGAAGGGAGGTCACACCAGGACAAACACCAGCCCTGTGAGTAAAGAAACTCTGGATAGGGCGGCACCTATGGCTCAGTGAGTAGGGTGCTGACCCCATATACCGAGGGTGGTGGGTCCAAACCCGGCCCCAGCCAAACTACAACAAAAAAATAGCCGAGTGTTGTGGCAGGCACCTGTAGTTGCAGCTACTCGGGAGGCTGAGGCAAGAGAATCGCCTAAGCCCACGAGTTGGAGGTTGCTGTGAGCTGTGCGACGCCATGGCACTCTACTGAGGGTGATAAAGTGAGACTCTGTCTCTAAAAAAAAAAAAAGAAATTAGCTTCATATTAGGGTTGAGTACATTGGATACTTTTTCTTCCATTCTTGAGATACTTTGCTAAGAAGAATATGTTCCATATCTCCACTTTCTAATGTCTAAAACTGCCCGAAGTCCCTCTCCGCCTGTGGACGTCGCCGGGGAAGCATCGTTCCCACTGCCGTCAACTCTTCCCACTGCCGTCAAGTCTAAAAGTCAGAGTCTGCTAAAGAGCCGGAAGAGCTGCAGAAGCTCCTCATTGGTGGATTGAGCTTTGGAACGACCGATGAGAGTCTGAGGAGCCATTCTGAGCGGTGGGGAGCGCTCACAGGCTGGGTGGCAGTGAGACTTCCGAACACCAAGCGCTCCGGGGGCTTTGGGTGTGTCACATACGCCGCCGTGGAGGAGGTGGATACAGCAGTGAAAGCAAGGCCACACAAGGTGGGTGGAAGAGTTGTGGAACCAGAGAGAGCTGTTTCCAGAGAAGATCCTCAAAGACCTGGTGCCCACTTAACTGTGAAACAGATCTTTATTGATGGTATTAAAGAAGATATTGAAGAATATCACTTAAAAGACTATTTTGGGGGGCGACGCCTGTGACTCAAAGGACTAGGGCACAGGCCCCATATGCTGAAGGTGGTGAGTTCAAACTCAGCCCTGGCCAAAAACTGCAAAAAAAAAAAAAAAAAAAAGACTATTTTGAACAGTATGGGAAACTGGAAGTTATTGAAATCATGACTGACCAAGGCAGTGGCAAGAAGAGGGGCTTTGCTTTTGTTACGTTTGATGACCATGATTCTGTGGATAAGACTGTCATTCAGAAATACCCTACTGGGAATGGCCACAAGTGTGTTGTAAGGAAAGCCCTGTCAAAGCAAGAGATGGCTAGTGCTTTGTCCAGCCAAAAAGGTCGAAGTGGTCCTGGAAACGTTGGTGGGGGTGGTAGGGGTGGTTTTGGTGGAAATGACAACTTTGGCCATGGATGAAACTTTAGTCATGGTGGCTTAAGTGACAGCCATGGTGGTAGTGGATATGGTGCAGTGGGGATGGCTACAATGGATTTGGTTATGATGGAAATGGTTTTGGAGGTGGTGGAAGTTACAATGATTTTGGCAGTTACAACAGTCATCAAATTTTGGACCCACGAAGAGAGGAAATTTTGGAAGCACAAGCCCTTATAGTGGTGGTGGTCAATACTTTGCCAAACCACAAAACCAAGGTGGCTATGGTGGTTCCAGCAGCAGCAGTAGCTATGGCAGTGGCAGAAGGTTTTAATTACTCCCCGAAAACAAAGCTTAGCAGGACAGGAGAGCCAGAGAAGTGACAGGGAAGTTATAGGTTACGACAGATTTGTGAACTCAGCCAAGCACAATGGTGGTAGCTGCTACCAGGAAGATATACTCATGTGTATGGGCAAAAAACTTGAGGACTGTATTTGTGAATAATTGTATAACGGGCTATTTTGGTTTCTATTCTGTGGAAAGTGGAAAGCATCCCAACAGAGGGTATTGTATTAATATCATAATGTATATATATTGTAATGTATATATATAAATATATTTATATATATATATATTTGCACCCATGCTGTTGATTGCTAAATGTAATAGTCTGATCATGACACTGAATAAATGTTTTTTTAAAAAAATAAATAAAATAAAATGAAACTGCCTGAAGTCAAAGAAAAGACGAAAATGGACCAGACCTGGCTCACAGAAGTGCCTTCTGCTCTCTGACAACCCTATCTAATGCCCCAATACCCATCACAGCAGCTCTAACCCTGAGCTCTTACACTGAATTGAAGCCTATATTGGCCTCACATCTGCTTTAGACCACATAGCTCTACCCTTTGGATCAACATAGAATAACTGTCCTCATATTTCCTGTTTTGCTCTTGAAATGTCCCCCCAAAACTATGTCTAAGCCTTTGTTACCTCTTATGTTTTCTAATCCATCTACTCTACTTACTCTCCAAACTATTTTTTTTCTTTTCTGTAAATTGTTTTCTTCGTGCTCCTTCTCAAGTACCTACAGTGACTCCTGTTGCCTCTCAAGTGTGTCTATGTTCTGACCCATGGTTACCTATTTAAATCTCCCAGTTTGTACCTTCTGCAATAACATATTGTTAGCAGAAAATGATTCTTCCTTTCCTGATGTTTCTTTCCAAGGGGCTGGAAGTCTATTATGTTTCACTCCTCTGTCCTTTACTCTTTCCAACTCTAGAGTATAGAAGTGATTTACTTGAGCAAATTTGAGAAGAAACTGGGCATGCTCACACCAGCTTGCTTTTCTCCTGCCTAGGGTTTCTTTTCTACTACTCGAATTGAGCTACCCACAGAGAATAGAAATCTTCCATCAGTAAGAGTGGTGTTTTAGCCTCTATGTGTCTTTCAATTTGTGCAGAACCTGGTTAGAGAGGCTATTCATTGTGCCTTCTGAAAAATGCAATTCATCATGTTCTATCCCAATTCAGGAGATTCTGAAATACCACAAATGGTATTTTATACAGCTAAAAGGTAATGCCTTTTGCCTTGCCCAAGGTAGTCCTACAGCCTTTCAAAGAGCTTAGTTAAGGCCAAGCATGGTGGTTCATGCCTCTAATCCTAACACTCTGGGAGGCCGAGGCGGGTGGATTCCCTGAGCTCATGAGTTTGAGACCAGTCTGAGCCAGAGTGAAACCCCATCTCTAAAAATAGCCAGGCGTTGTGGTGGGTGCCTGTAGTCCCAGCTACTTGGGAGGCTGAGGCAAGAGAATCTCTTGAGCCCTAGAGTTTGAGATTGCTGCAAGCTGTGATGCGACAGCACTCTACAGAGGGCAGCAAAGTAAGACTGTCTCAAAAAACAAACAAACAAAAACCAAAGAGGTTAGTTAAGCCCACCATAAGGAATACTGAATTTTACCAAGTTAATTATATTATAGATCGTAGAGAATGTGAATGTGCCCCCACCACCATCAGCCACATGGGGTGTGTGTACACTGGGGGGCAATAAGGAGGGAATGGTCGACATATTTGTTCTTGCCCATGAAAATGTAGTTCTGCAGAAAACAAAGACCCGGAAGAACGCAAGATGACAGGGAGGCAGTGTTTTTCAGCCTTTGCCTCATCAGGGCTCAACAACAAAGTCTGCTGTCTGCCCGAAATGACCATCCTAATGGTTCTGGTCACCTCAGGCCCCAAAGGCCAAGGGATTTGATATCTTAGCACAGCAACATGCCTACACATATCAGTTGAAAAACTGCCTGAAGTTCAAGGATCATAGCTAATTTATCCTTATTTTCCCAGAATTCAGCACAGGGCTGCAGCACTCAAGAATGTTTACTAAAACATAGACGTTGAATTTGCAGGCTCCTTCTGACCCCAGAGAACAAGAGGGAGCAGGATGCAAATAACTGGTGTTCTCAGCACACTGGGCAGACTGTTCAGAATCAGCTTGATGAGAGAAACTTGATATTGCTTCTCATCTATCATTTGCATGGATTTTTCTACAGTAATGAAATGTAAGCAACACTGTGAGGCAGGCACACATTTATTGCTGGTAGAAATACAAGCAATCTCCGCTACTCTGGAGATGTGAACCATATAACCTAACAGTTTCCTATTCTTGGGCTTTAAGAATTCTTCCTAAGGAAAAAGTCAAAACTGCAAATAAAAATTATACCCAGACATGTTTATCACACCATTATTTTGCACAACAACAGGACACTGCTTAAGTAAATTATCGTGTGCTGGAATTCTATGAAGTTTTTTAAGCCTCATTAATAAAGAGTTTTTGATGACATAGGAAAATGCTTCTGTTGCAAGATTAGACTGTTGAAACAATGCAAAATGGTGTATGAATTTCAACCATTTTAAATATACCATTTTCAAAAAAAATTATCAAATAACCACTGAGTGATGGGAGTACAGGCAATTAATTGTTTTCTTCTCTTTGCCTTTCTGTATTTTCTAAATTCTTTATAGTCATACTTCCTTATTTTTATAAGATATTATGATAAAATCATTTTTATAGAATCTGCAATTAGATGGACAATGCTTACAAGAGGAAGCAAAATTAAGGTGCCTGGTTGTGATATTTAGTATGATTACCACCTTTAAATGTAAAATGCATATCTATATTTAAACGAGAAAACTCCAAAATAACTTGATATTGGCTCTCATCTGTCAATGTGGTTATAACTCCCCAGGTAATAAGATTGAGTAATTCTCATTCTCCTTTTCTGCATTTCTCAATTTCACACAATAAAAATAGATTAATTTTATGGTGATAACAACAATCAAAATTCATATTTTTTAATTCAAAATTCAACCCTTAGGCTAATCTCAATAGACTTTTGGAAGTAGAATATTAAGCAAGGGGAAGCTGGAGGAGGATGTAATTATCATATGAGCAAGAAATCTTTGGCAAAAACATCAGTGAGACTAAAACAGTCTCATTGTAGCTTGAAAAAGACTCCATTCAACTCCATTATCATAGTCTAGCCTGTGGTCACTTGAGAACAGCAGTTAAACTTTGACATTTGCTATACTAGTGATTTTTTTCACCATTCCAATAACTTACAGCTAAGTCACTTTTTAAATTTAAAGCATTTCTGGAAACAAGATACAGTTTAACAAAGACAAAAAAAAAATTGCAATGTCTCCCTATTGTCATTTTCATCTTCAACGTGTTTTAGTAAGATTCATTTATCAAGCAGTGACAGATGTGGAAAGTTTACCAAAAAAGGACACAGCCCTTAGCATATAGTCAAGGAGACTATCTTTCTGCTGATTTGTGTTGGTATTAACTAGCAATATGGTTGGTTGACATTTCCTCCTATTACTGGAATATCTTTCTTCCACTTCATAAATCTGACAGCGTGAACTTCAAGAAGCTTTATTACTATCTGGCACTATCTCCAGCGGGCTAGATATTAAGTATCTCCATGTTTATAAGGACTCTTACAGAAAGGGGCGGAAACAGAAAGGACCTGAGGGGGCTATCGAAATGCAAAATAATTCAAGTGGTGAAATTTATTTCCTCTGTTTTTCAGAATATAATCTGTCAATCACTTCCTATTTTAATGTGCCAGGAGTGAAAAGAAGAAATTAATATCAAACAGCATTTTAGCTGGTAATGAATTATCTAATTTAACTAAGGCTTTTCCTTTCTTCATGGGAAATTCAATATATTCCAGGACAGTATTTACCATAAAGCCGCCTTTCCCACGTCCCATCCTGAGGCCATAACCCCAAGCCACTTTACCATAAGCGTAAGGGTCCGTTGATACACTGGGAGGTGTTTTGAAATCTGTCTGAACATTTCTCTCTATTCGTTTAACTCACACATTCTAATATTAAAGTGAAAATAGAATGTGCATAGGGATAAGTAAGTGTCAAAGTCCTGTGGAGTAAAACATAACGAACAGAAGAAAGAACGTCATGGCAGATGGTAGTAGTTGCTCATCATCTCGCCCTTTTCTGGGCACTCAGCTAAATTATATTTCCCAGCCCCCCTTAAGCTGCGAGTAGAAATGTGACTGAGCTCTAGTCAATGAAATGCAGGCAGAAGAGATGACCATCTCTTTGGGACCCGGGTCACATGCAATCCTGCCTCTCTTGCCTCACTTAAAAATGGAATGGAACAATGGTGGCTCACACCTATAATCCTTCTCTACACAAAATAGAAGAATTAGCTGGGCCTGGTGGCACAGGACTCTAGTCTCAGCTACTGGGGAGGCTGAGGCAGGAGGAATCACTTGAATCCAGGAGTCTGAGGTTGCAGTGAGCTGTATTGATGCCACTGTACCCTAGGCCCAGGGACAGAGCAAGACCTTATCTCAAAAAATAAAAAAGGGGCAAGGAAATAAGGTAGGAAGGACTGATGGAGGACAACTGCCCAGAAACTGCTCATCAGTGAACACCCATGTTCAATTATTACATCAGCAACAATTAAACTTACTATGTTAAGCCACAGAAATGTTTGGGCTATTTATTTTAGCAGTTATCTCAGCCTGACTAAAAACAAGCATGATTACATACCTTTAAGTAATTGTTGAAACAGGCATCTACAATAGAGACTTACACCTAAGTTATATCCACGATAAAAACAGAGACTAAAAACAAATTTTATGTTTTCTTTCACCCATAGCCCAATAATTCAAATTACTAGTTGATTTAGCAAATCACCTGTTCTATAAATGTGGTTAAACTTTTTTGCGTAACTTGGCAGCTGACGACTCTATATATAGGCTATGATTACATTTGGGGGAAAACATCACAGAAGAGTTAACATTTCAGCTCAATCTTGAAAGATGAGTAAAAGTAAACTGTGTGGTTAGTGTCCTAGAACTTTAAACAGGAAAACATTCTTACAGATGAGAAAACCAAAATCCAGAGAAGTTGGAACTCATCCGAGGTCTTATTGCTACTATGCTATAGGAATCCTTGGTTTAGAGGAGAAATCCCTTGGTTTCCAGACTAATATTTCCCGTATTTCTCATTTTCCCCATATTGTTCCATCTAGAAAAGTGTAAGGGTTCTCTGAATTATCTGTCATAAGGTGATGACTGCATGCACTTCCAATTTTTGAATAGCTGCCTGTACATATGCACATGCATAAATGCACTGAAATGTGTATGGGGAGGGTCCCACCTGAGTTAAAGCAGACTGCTAGCACAGTAGTGCCCATAATTACGGAATGTAACCTAATCCCGACATGTTCAAATTGCAAATGTGTAGCCTCATACTCAATGTGGTAGCTGATCTCTACAGATGGCTCCCAAATTGCATGTCTCATGGTATCCATGTCCCTGAATGGTCCTCTTCTACGCTGAGTCGAGATTTCCAAAAAAATACGACCAGGGTGGCGCAGTTTCAGTTTCAGCCTTTAAAAGGACTGGCTGCTTCCTCTTCCTCCCTCTTGGGACATTCCATCTGGGAAGTGCAGAGCCACAGTGTAAGAAGGACAGGTACCTGATTAGAAAGAATGTACAGAGAGAACATCTGGGGAAAGAGAGGTCTGGTACCACATGGAGGAGAAAGGCCAGGCTGGACTTCTAGGAGTCGGATCACAGTCCCCACATATGATGGCAGTCACAAGACCCCACGTCCTTCTCCTAGTCAAGCACAGAGAAATGAGAGATGATAAAAATGGTTTTTTTGTTTGTTTTTCGAGACAGAGTCTCACTATGTCATCCTCGTTAGAGTGCTGTGGCGTCACAGCTCACAGCAACCTCAAACTCTTGGGCTTAAGCCATTCTCTTGCCTCTCCTGCCACAATACCTGGCTATTTTTTGTTGCAATTGTCATTGTTGTTTAGCAGGCCCGGGCCAGGTTTGACCCTGCTAGCCTCGTGTATGTGGTCGGCACCCTAATCACTTAGCAGTGGGCACCAAGCCTACAAGAGTTGTTGTTTAAAGTTACTAAGTTTTGAGATAGTTTGTTACACAGCAATAAATGACCAAAACAGAATTTGGTTCATACAAGTAGAATGTTGCCTTAATAAAAACCGAAAATATATGGCATTGGCTTTGGCATTCAGTGGCAGACAGAAACTGGAAGAGTTCTTGAGGAGATCAATGATGAAAACTTAAAGGACACTGAAGAAATTGCTATCAGAAGCCAGAGAAAAAGTGATCCAACTTACGTGCAGGCCAATTAGCAAAACTGTCACGTGTAGCACAGAAGATAGAAAGGGTATATAATAAACTCAGAGATCTGGCTAGGGAATTTCCCAGTCAGAATATGAGGGAAAGTATCCAGCCATGTAATGTGAAAAATAGAAATATACCTGGCTAGAGAAGATCTGGACAGTCCTGATACCCACCAGTTCTGTGTCTTCAGTTTCTACTTCTGTGCATTCAGCCCACTGCAGTTGACAATTTTTTTTTTAAGCCAACTAAAAAGATACAAATTTTTAAAATACAGTATGACAACTATTAATAAAGCATTTACATTTGGATTAGGTATTATTTGGTTTTTAGACAGACTCTTGCTCTTTCACTCTGGGTAGAGTTCAGTGGCATCATAATACCTCACGGCAACCTCAAACTCCTGGGCTCAAACGAACCTCCTGCCTCAGCCTCCCCAGTCACTGGGACTACAGGCACTCACCACAATGCCAGGCTAATTTTTCTAATTTTTTTATTAGAGGCGGGATCTCGCTTTACTCAAGCTAGTTTTGATCTCCTGAGCTCAAGAAATCCTCTCACTTCAGCCTCTCAGAGTGCTAGGATTACAAGTTTGAGCCACCACACCTGGCCTGTATTAGGTATTATCAGTAAGGATGACATAATGTATATGGGAAGATGTGCACAAATTATATGCAAATACTATATCATTTTATATAAGGGACTTGAGCATCTTTGGATTCTGATCTCTGTCGGGATCCTGGAGCCAATTCCCCATGGATATGACTGTACCGAAAACACCAACTGGCTTCTGGATTCTTTTGGCTGCTTATGCTAACATACAGGAGGATCATAAGGAACTAAAAAAGTAGCTCCAGTTTTCAACTAGAAGTTGAGGAAAATATAAAGGATTTAGGACTTTTCTATATTCAAAAATAAAACTTTCTCTTTTTTAGCTTTTCCAGGCAGCAAAAGATTCCAGAAGAGATGGTCTCAGAGCAAAGACATATCCAGGACTCTTTTAGCAAAATATGATCCGAGAGTCAAGTTTGTAGCACTGGTGTGGCTCAGTTGTTGAGACATCAAAACTGTTGAGAGATCCTTCATAGACTCTTCTATCTATACAGAAAGGCTTCTAAGAACCTTAAGGGGGTAGCTCGTAGATTCTCTCAACCAGAAAATAGCACTTACAAGAACATTAAGACATGTCCCACGCCACCTTGCTTCTCAGCCCAAGGTAGAAAGGGGTCTATCTCAAAGACAATTGTGCATGTGACTTCCTAATGAAGTGAACTTCTGTACAATTTATAGGGAATTCACAAAGTTTCAAGAAAACTCTACACACAAAAACACTATCAGCTTGAACTAAAAGATACAGACATCATGTAAAATGAAAAGAGGTCTCTGGGTCCCAAACTTATAGTGGTGGAAAGGAAAGATGCCCAGTGGGTGAAGACAGGAGCCTAGATCATAGGAACAAGAGCCATGGAGGACCACTGACTAAAACCCAGTAGAAATGGGTTTTAGTCAGAGTTTGCAATAATTTCCCAACTGAACTTTAGGTTGCTATGAACCAGTGATAGCTATATTTTTTCTATTTCCCCTTCCTTAAATAGGTTTTCTATTTCAATTTTTAAAATCACTACCTAGCCCTTGTTTGTGTGTTAGGTAGGGGTCAGATTATTTACTTTTTGCGATTTTTTCTTTTTTTTAGACAGGGCCAGGTGTGAACCCACCACCTTCAATATATAGGGCCAGCACCCTACTCCTTTGAGCCACAGGCGCCACCGAGATTATTTACTTTTTACTTCAGTAGTCTTCAAATTGGTAGCAGCTGAACCTAAGGAAATTTATGCTTACTTGGATATGATTTAGATGACCAGATTCTGGATATAAAATCTAAACCTAATGCCACAGTATGACAAGCCTTTAACAGCTTTGGAAAGAAAAATATATTTTGCATGTAAAAAAGACATGCATCATTGGGAAACGGGGTGAACTGTGGTAGCCAGTCCCAGGATTCAGGTCCTTGCACAGTACCTTTCCACACTGAATCCTGGCTGGCCTGCGAGTTGAGTTAACTAACCAGTACAATTCAGCAGAAGTAGTGCTCTATACTATTGCCAATCCTAGCCTTTAAAGGGGCTGATGCCTTTTGCTTCCTCCATCTCAGAATGCTTGCTTTGGGGAACCCTAAGCTGTCGCAGAGAAGACATGGAGAGCTGCATAGTAACAGATGAGGCCCCCCCGAGTCTACTTGGCAAATGAATAGGGCCCAATGATCTCAGATAAGCCAAGATGACTCAAACTCCAGCCACCATCTGACTGCAGTCACATGAGAGATTCCAAATGAGATCAGAAGAAATGCTCAATTAAGCCTCGTCAATCAATCTGCACACTGAAAGATAATATAATAATATACATATATATATTTGAGAGACAGCGTCTCACTTTATCACCCTCGATAGAGTGCTATGGCACCACAACTCACAGCAACCTCCAACTCCTGGGCTTAGGCGATTCTCTTGCCTCAGCCTCCCTTAGATGGGACTACAGGTGTCCGCCACAACGCTATTTTTTGGTTGCAGTTTGGCTGGGGCCGGCACCCTACCCACTGAGCCACAGGCGCCACCCCTGAAAGATAATAAAATAATATTGTTTTAAGCTGCTAAGTTTTAGAGTTGTTCATTAACAACAAAGTTTGTTAAAACACACTGATTTGCACAGTGCCTAAGGACTCCAGGGGTATGAGTTTGAACCTATGTACTATCATGGTTCAGAAATATATAGGCACATCCAACGGATTTGGGAAGAGGCCACCAAGAGCCGGACGGTGGAGAGGATTCTGCCGTAGCAGGCTCGACTTGAGGGTAAGTGCTGAACAGGAGGAAACATTTGTTGTGAATTCAATGAGATCAACTTAAGCCACTCTGATCCAGCTACCTGGCTGCCAATATACTGTGGAGTGAAATGACGAGATGATTAGGAAAAAATGAAATAAACTTATTACTATAAATCTAATAATTCTGCTGCCATATGTCCTTTTCTCCCCCACCTCACTCCCATTCCTGTCTCCATCCCTATCAACAAGCTGGAGAAAGGATTGAGCACCAAAGACTGGGAACAGGTTAGCTGCCCTGGGTATGCAGCCCAAACAGAGCAGTGGCGACATTGGGCACCACCAGCGTGGATGAGCTAAGCAACATGAACCAATGATTAACAAGGGACAATGAAGGAAGCCACCACGGCAGAGGGAGGGCAGATGTAGGCTGTTGACACAAACTGTGTGTGAAACAACCTCCCATTTTTTAGACTCACAGTGAGAAGAAAGGTGAGGGCAAGGTGAGGGGAGGGGAGGTAGGCTACTAATCAAAGTATGTATAGCGACAAACACTTGAAGTCTTCTTATCCAGGAGGCAGAAGCCTGCTGGAGACATTTGAGGTGCCTATATGAATCTTTGTCACAGTGAGCAAATACCATGTCTTCATCGTCTTTGCATCTATAGTTCCCAGCCCCATGTCTGGTACACAGTAGGTCTCAATAAGCATTTGCAATCAGAAATAAATCAAAAGCTATAGTGCCCTCAACTGAATATGCATAACATGGACTTATGTACTATTTAGAATGGTCCTTTGTGTTTAAATCAAACCACAATTGTTGTATATCAAGTGAAAAAGTCATTAGTAAATACGAAGGGTAAAATATGAGTCCTCCCAAAAGACAATGGATCTGACTTTGTGCTCAGCACTAACCTTCCATTTATTAATTAAAGTTATTTCTCAAACTAAGAGATGGAGATGACAGAGATACAGTCAATCAATGATGGTAGAGAAGTGTGACGAAGGATTCTTCCACGGATACAGGAATCAATTTGTCTCATCAATCGCCTTCTGTGTGCAGAAATCTAAGGGGAATAATACCGTCTCCTTCTGACAGCAATGACAGATCAAAACCAAGAACACAAACATATTGAGAACCAGTTTACACGGTGCAGAAAAGGTCTTGTTAATTATGTTACTTCTCCTGAGACCTTCTTTTAATAAGCACCCTGAGTTGCTGGGAAAACATGAAGAAATCAGAGCCAGTTTGACTTACAAAAACAGGAAACTGTATTGATCTCATGACACCCAGCTCCAGGGTTCAACTTTAATAAAGGTTGTATGACTCATATCCCTGCCTGTGTCACAGTATTTTTCACGACTCCTGCCCAGTTCGGTTTCTCCCTTCTATCACCATTCAACCTACACCAAAAAATAATTAGGAGGATCATTATCAAGAGAGGTGGTACAATTGACTGCAAATATAATCTCCAATTCAGTTTTTACAGGGTAGGTAGTAGGCAAGGAACATATCTTTTCATCCAATTTTGTTGAAATATAATTGGCAAATACAATTTACATATATTTATAGTGTATGTGATGTTTTGACATGTGTATATACATTGTGAAATGATTATTACAATTGAGTTTAATCAACATATTCATTAACTCACATCAGTTCTTTTTGGAGTAAAAACATTTAGAGTGTACTGTCTTAGCAAATGTCAAGTACACAATTCAATATTATTAACTATAGTCTCAACTTGGCGTAGTTGATCTCCATGAGTCACTCTCCTTCAGTTCAGTTCTGTTCATCTTCTGGAGTCTGTTCCGCTGTTCTTTTCTTTTGGGGAGCTCTTCTACCTACCCTTTAACTCTGGAAAAACTCCCAGAGGGGTCTGTATCTTCCCACATCCTGGTACTCAATCATATTTTATTTGTAACATCCCATAAACACGAACTTTACCATAAGCCCTCAGGATATTAACTACACACCAAACATGAAAGAAGTCCATAAGGAATGTCTGTTGGTTTGGCTACTTCAAATCCATTTATCTTCTTCCGGTAAGTGAACTCTTTTCCAGGAATCATCACCTATTTCCAGTACATAAATTTCAAAAGAGTTGAGCTCAAACTTGGCTCAGAGATGTGCAGATATTAATAATTTAGGTTTAACTAACTGGAACATCCCTGGCCACAGTGACTGGCCCATTGGTGGGTCTCATATCCAATTAAAGCCAATTGACACTAATTTGGGAAATTTGGTACAGCAACTGGAAGAGGGGCCTCCCTCCCATCCTCCCACCATGAGAGGAGAGCTTGCTTGAGAAACCTAAATAAAGAAAACAAATCTGACATATGAAGAAAGAGATCTTGGTGACATCTATTCTTGAACTTCCTAGGTAGGTGAATGAATAAATTCTCCCAGAGATTGGTGTGCTCCCACTTAAAGGGCACGATGAAAGGGTATATGGCACACCTCTCGGGTGCAAGACACAACTACAGGAGGAAGTCTATCCAACATATGCAAACATTGTAACCTCATTGTTTGTACCCTCACATTAATCTGAAATAAAAAAAATAAAAATAAACTTCTAAAATTTAAATAAATAATCATCCGTCATACTTAATAACTAATTGAGTTGAGTTTTTCTGTAATTAAAACTGAAAGTTTTCTGATATAAAGGTATTTTAAAACATTCTCGGACACTGGGGAATGTAGAAGTCACTGAGGATGAGACAAAGATTTGAAAGGGATACGGAGACCCACTTGGAACCCCAGAGATGGTATGAAAATTATTCGAAGC